>JABFQM010003575.1:0-11415 GCA_022816865.1 Zelostemma sp. ZL-2020
GTGATTTTAAGCTCGTTCGACACGCATTAAAAAGGGTCGAAATTGTACATGCGTTATAAAAAATGTCGTGTGTATCACGGGGACAAAGTCTTTTTACGCCTCACGATATTTGCAACACTCGTGGTCTGCGACCACTCGTGCTGCAAATATCGCGCTCGGCGTAAAAAGACCACTTTTGTCCCCTTGATGCACAATATACTATTATTACTTACGGCTTTACAATTCACCACATTCCACAGAACAGTCACTGACTGACAGAACCAAACCACAACTTTGTTTACGTGATCACGCGAATGAACTGAAGCTTAGTGAAAATGCAATCGATAATATCGATATCTATCGAAAATGATTCCGGAGTCGAGCAGTCGGTAAGATAGATATTCTTTACAGCGCTTGTGATTTGGAATAAAAGTTCGTATAGAAACTTTTCTTGGCAACTCGAGACCCCCCGCTGTTCCTATGTTAAACGATTTCTCGTTTTTCGTGCCTTTTTTTGCACTAAATCTATGTTTTTAATGCCTTGTTATTATGATTTTTTACGGGCTATTCGTGTAATTTATTGCCCGAGACGGCTCTTTTATCTGTTCATATGTTAGGTATAAGAAATTTCCAAATTTGATTGGGTAATATATGCAGAGTACTTAGCCATTTTAAAATCGAAAGACGAAAAGTGCAATTTTAAAAGCGCGAACAAAATAATGCTTATGCAGTCAATAATGAAGCGACAGACTCAAAAGAAGATAAAAGAGCCAGAGATGAACCGTATGTGTGTGAAAAAAATGAAAAATGTATTTTGTCAAAACAAATAACGACTTCGGTTTTCATTGGCCCATTCAACGAAATCGCTACCATAACGTAAAATCAAACCAAATTATTAATCAAGTTTTGGCAATAATTGATCATATTTTTCCACAAATGTATATTTGATAAGTCTGAAAATCGTACAAAAAGGATAGGGATTATGAATGTTTTAATTGTTCATTTGACAAAGTATTTTTCATAACTTTCAATTACAGAAATGAAAAACAATGTGTACATGCAAAAGCCAATCCCCGTCTGAAGAATAATGTTCGAAAATTTAAAAAAGTAGAGAAAAAGCAGCATTCTCGCAAAAAGCTTGAATACCTATCCTTTGGTGAAAATTGCGACTTGTCCTCGACGATGAATTTCACTGTGATGTTATAAATCTCCGAAGCGTCCTTGAGGAGCCCGTTTCAGAATCGACATGACATGTCCACTGGACATCTTTTCTTGAATGTAGCGATGGCAAATGTTCAAAAGCTCGACCATTGCGTACTTATTGTCGGCTGCTTGGGCGAGCTCTAATCGTCCAAGCTGCTCACTTCTCCAGTGTAAATATAATGCAAAAGCTACAAAGTTATTCGTTTCCTTTGAACGCGTTTATCATTTCTGCCTGGTTTGCAATGCTTCCCTTTTTTTAGTCATTCCAATGCCAACTCGACTTTAATTTTATTTCCCATCTTCCTCCCCCTCACTGCTCAATATGCCTTCGATATAAATTAAGTAGTAAGTAATTTTTGTCATTTTCATCGGTTAAAAAAATAATACTTTTATCGAATTCTCTCGTGTTTGTCCTTAATTCCAATTCTCTTTTCTCACCAATCCCATCATCCAGACCCTGCTCTCTTGAAACGAGAGAAAACGGTGGGGAAATGCTCCATCTTCATCTTCGTGTGCCTTTTGGATCGATCCATCGATTCATGGCAGCCTGTTGATACAAAATGTGATTAAAAACCGTACCCTGCGATTAGAAATCCATCGGATACCATTTATACTACAACGGGAACAAATGGCGCAAAATAGTATAGATACTCAAAATGACGAAGCCAACATGGTGGCTATATAATTTTAGTTATCTGAACGCTATGTAAATCAGAAAATATCGTGCAATGTTACAGCGGAATTGTCCCAAATCGTTCGAAATTGAATCCAAAACGGCTATTTTGGCTCTGCCGCTGCAGGCACGTCGCATCTAAATTGATCGAGTTCAGTCCGTGTTAATTGCATTCGTTTCGAGTGCGATTCTCAACCCTTTTTGTTAGATTGTTTAGAAGTCTATGCAGAATAATATAAGTGCGCAAGTGACATATAGAATTCGTATTTTTTCAGCTTGAGTGCGAGCGTCTATGTTTTTGTTCATAGTCGAGCAAATATCTTGATGTAATCTATCGTCATGTTTTTGATAAATAAATAGTTGTGGCATATCTCCTTTTGTCATTTGTTGCTAAACTATTTTCCAACAGTTGTTGCTTACCCGTAGAAATTGTTTATTGTGAATGACGTCATGTTATATTCCTTGAATAGAAATGAATCGGTCAGTTTCCATTTGGCTGAGCTCAACGAAATTGCTATCAAAGGGACACTAAATCAGTTTAATTCTTACTCAAATTGGATTTAATATATTTCCAATCACTCCCACTGATTAGAAATCCACTAAGCCCCATTTAAATCTATTAATTTAAATCTCTATTATTGAGGGTTTAGTATCCCCCAATAGTAGAGATTCCATTTGATTCCATTCAGTAAATATTATCCGAATCGTTTTTGTGC
Source organism: Zelostemma sp. ZL-2020 (assembly GCA_022816865.1). Taxonomy (NCBI): domain Eukaryota; kingdom Metazoa; phylum Arthropoda; class Insecta; order Hymenoptera; family Platygastridae; genus Zelostemma; species Zelostemma sp. ZL-2020. The sequence goes on from JABFQM010003575.1 coordinate 2,572, forward strand.
CTACACGATCACTGAGCTGGGTATCGTGAATATAACACTGCAGTAAAAAGTACGATTTTCAAAATCAACAAAAATTTATTACCGTCAATGACGAATTGAACATATAAAAACATATAACTAGTTAATAAACACCACACGAAATATGGAAAACATTGACATCATCTTTTTTAAGATGGATGCAAACGTGTACATATTTACATCGAACATTTTTCCAGCTCGCAATCCAACCTTTCGATTAGCATTCATCATTGCGAAAACAACGTTCTTCATAAGCTTCGGCTGTATTGTGTACCAGTCACTGCTATAAATTGCGTTCGCTATTCTATCGAAACTAATTCCAAACTTATGTCCAGTCCAGCAGTATAAAACTAGTTGTAACATGTCGATAAACATAAACTGAACGTCCTTTATCATCAATTCAATATTATGCGTGCTCAAAGCAATTAAAAATTGGATTCCTGTAATGTGCCAAGATACCACACTGTGTTACGATTATTTCAGTCGAGTATATACTTAAATGTGGAAAAAAACAAATGATCAGAATTTGAAATAAATAATTGTCACCTATTGTACATAAGGCTACTCCGCTGAGAAAAAGTTGAACTAGAAGAATGAACCGAAACATGCTATCTAATTTTTTTGTTAACTCTATTAGATGATGATGTCTGTTGATTGAAAACCTGAATCTAACCGATATTTCTTTGTCCGTACCAATTTTTTCACACTCCATTTCGAGTATTTCAAGCTGGCCACAAACGTGTATAATCAAGCCAACAAAAAACACGTCGTGTCCAATGTTGCACAAACCAGTGGGATACATCTATACACAAATTCGAATAAAAATGCTCAGAAAAAGAGAATTACAAATTTCAATAACAATAATTAATGACGTTACAAGGATAGCTTGAGCAACGTAAACGAACACGTACACCCATCCAGTTATATTTTTAGTCAAACAAATGGTCTTGAAGGGAAATTCATGTTCTTTGGAATTGGTTACTAATAATGTGATGATTGGACCTAATATGAGATATAACATCGCCGCACAAATATTTATTATCTGCCAAAGATATATCAGACGACTTGCTCTAGCGTATTTTTTCATAATATTCAAGTGTCTAGGGTTTTTAATGTTGTCCCAGTCATCAACAGCCGATAAAAGGTTTGAGTGCACTTTTCCGCTATAAAGCCAGCATCCTGCTGTCTTTGCGATACCAAGATACACCGCCATATTGAACACGAAAAAATCGATCTTCATATCTGCAGCTTCGACGCAGTTTATTATCATATCAGTTGTTACCATACCAATTGTCCATAGCTTGATTGTGGATTAATAAAATTATAAACTTGAAAGAATTCTAAAATCACATATTACTTGCATAGACAGCGTTAGAAAACATCGAAAATTGGAAAACATTCTATTTTTTTCCAGTGGCCATGTCCCTGCGTGCCAAAGCGAGATTCTGTTCAAGCTGAATTCGTAAAGAAACCAAGAATTTTGGAATTTATGCGTTTCCTTTTTCATTTCGGTAAACAAGAATTTGGTTTATCTTGTCTCTTAACAGTGGTTAATATTCTTTATTTCCAGTAAATGTAGAAAATTCGTTCTCTACGTCCTCAGTAGTTGCGCTCTCGCCAAAGTATCAAACGTAAGAACACAAATTTTGCAGAGCGTATGGGAACGAACACATCTGTTAGATGTACGCTTGTAGTTTTAAAAAAGTTCGACAAAGTTTGATGGAGAATACAACGTATAATTTTAGTTCGTTACATCGACAAAATCCAAATTAGGGGAGGATGGGGATACATGAGCCACTTTTTTCAATTTTTATCATAAAAGTTTTTCTCGTTTCAATTTCCGACTATTTTTGGTGAGAATTTGAAGTGTGGGGTTTCGTCTATGAGGTTTAATTTTATTTCAATTATTTTCCAACTTTCAAGAAAAGTATTCCGACATTTTTGACAAGCTGTCATTTGGCTCATGTATCCCCGGTACCGGGGATACATGAACCACCTCCTGGGGATACATGAACCATTGCCTGTATCCACAGTATCTGTCAATATTTTAAATAAATTACGACTGTAGGGTTACAGATTACCTAAAAATTAAGTTGCTGATTTTATACTCACTTCGTTTCCTAACTAAATCAGTCATTTTTCAAATCTCAATTATTTTTATTGACAATATCGAAAAATAAAATTTAATGTTATAACATTGGAAAAACTCTTCACAAGAGGCCCATAATGGAAGCCTGGTAATGAAAATTGAAAAAAATGAAATTGAGGAGTGGTTCATGTATCTCCGTGAATGCTGGTTCATGTAACCCCATTTGTAATATCAAAGTTCAGCATGCTCATGAAAAAGAGGCAAAAATTTCAACTAAAATTCAACGCAGCCAAAATGTTTGTGCATAAGTCTACTTGCCGATAAAACAACGCAAAACAATTTTTTTTTGCTCTGGTACACACGGGTAACTTTTTACGAGAAACTCATGTGACACAAATTCGACGACTTTTGTAATGACAAAACGAATTTTCCAATTATAACGCGATGGTTTGTTTGAGATGTAAACAAATAAATGTGAGAGAAGGTTTTCAGTAGTACCAACCAAATTTGCATTAAAAATTTTTTTACATTGTTCAGAGAAGAAAATATCCAGGGTGGTTCATGTATCCCCATGGTTCATGTATCCCCATCCTCCCCTATGCTTCTCTAACTAATGCATATAATTTCTAAACGTCAATAAGTAACCTGGTGGTGATAATAAATCGACAAATCATGTAGCTTTACCGATTCGTTATGAATAAAATGAAAAGATATTTCTGAGACTCCGAAGTTGCAATGATTAAATAAGTGTGATACAGTAGAGTATTTTTTGTTTCTAAAAATAGTTTTTATGACGTTCGAGCTGTTAGAGTTTTCAGTTCAGACTGGGATAATCCAACTTACAGTTATATCGTACAAACCACAATCCGCGACCCTTCCTTCATATAACGCAGCTAAACTCAACTTTAACTTTTTCATTTTATGAAAAGTCTGGTTGTCAATTAAAGAATAACGATAGATTATACTTTGATGCAATTTTTTTGTTTTCCCCATTAAGAAGAATACGAGCAAGCAAAGTTTTCATCGTTATATTTTTTTTGTGCCATTAAGCGGATGTAGTGTGAAAAAGGATTTCTACAAATCTAGGCAATCTTTAGGGTCATTCATCAATGAATTCAAAGAATAAAAACAAAAGACGTGGAGCTGCAGTCCAGCAGTTTGGCGATAGCAGTAGAAACTTTGCCAAGTCCTACAAATTGACGACAAAGCATTTTTCGAATATCGAGAAAACGACCCATGCAAAATTCGTGTTCCCAGTCTCGTATTGCATAAGCATTTCGAATGTCTGCAGCGTTACACATATTTTGTGAGGTGTACTCTGATCCCTCTTCAGAAAGTATTTCCGAAAAGATTTTCTTTGAAATAATATAATATTTGTTTATGAAAACCATTTAGAAGTTGATTGACAAAGATTAAAAAATTGCATGCATATTTTTTCCGATTGAAATAAAGTATTTGTAATTTTTGCACTCGGAATATTGGAGAGAATCATTGGAGTCAGTAACGCTTTCGACATGTTGACATTCAAACTTGTGATATACGATCGAACCGTGCTTTTGATTGATTTTATTTTAAATTTTCAACGGGAAAAAAAAATTCGCTTTGAGCTTTCGATGTTCACAGAATAATAATACTCGAGGTAAATTTTATTTCACGTAGTAATTATTTTTCGGCGTGCCAATTTTCTGCTATTTTTGCCCAGAACTCTCCATGAATCACATACATTCCGGTAAATGCATTTACTACGTTTCATGAATCTTCATGTAACTAACAACGCTTCACCAAATTATTTCATAATTATGATTTTAGTCAAATTACAATATCTATTTAAGTAGATTGAATGCAATATTAAATACAATTATGTGAGAGAAGCCATGCTAATTTAATTATAGATAATAATTTAGTAACATTAAAATGATAAATAAAGTAGGTGATACGAATTAATTATATTTTCCGATCCATTTATCTTTTCATAATTATTTAACAAAGCTCACGGAAAAGCTCTTGATTCTATTCAATTACGTTTGGGACACGCTCAAATGAAATTCTAGTTGATAATATTTAACGGTTTGAAACATATGCTAAATTTTGTCTGCAATCTAATCGGCTTGAAACTTATAATTCATATTCATGCGGTATTTATAATTGAACTTCTCTCCACCTGAGATTTAATTGATTTTATCGACTTTCATGCCAAACATTAACGTTTCCAGTACAAATGGAATTAATTTTGTTTTATTTTTCAATTTACATTCTTTACGAGTTTTTGATTTCCGCTCGCAATGTTACATTCATTGGTGTTTTTCGTAATTAAAAAGTGTATGAATTTTTTACTTCGATTCTCTAAAATTCGGTAACGTTTCAATACAACGATTTTCAAGTAAAAATTTAATTGAACTCCATTCCTTCCATTAAAGGAACAAGTGTATAATAAGAATTGTTTTTTAATTGCTTGCCATTCAATTTGAATACCAATACGCCATCATGTTGAAAACTACGATGACTTAAACACCATTGTCATAAATTGTAATAGAATGGATATAAAACGTGCAGAAAGATTATTGCGGAGCCGTAGGCAGAATTTTTATTTGCGAAAGATTTTCCGCGGCCGTAACGGAGAATTTAATGACATAGAACGTGCTAACATTATAAAGTTAGAAGACAGGAGAAAGTTGAAATCCCTGGAACTTTTCGCCCCCGCCTCTTGCTCTATGTAATTCCTTTTTGTGCGTTTCCTTTTCTGTAACTTCGCAATATCAGTGCCTTAATTCAAGAGTCATTATTAAATATTCCGTATCATTGTTCGAATTATTCTGAAAGCCGCGCCTTTAATAAATTGTGCCCATGGAAAACTTCGCAATAACGCTTTTATTTCACCTTATTGTCTACAAGAGTTTAGTTTCTTTCAGCAACGTGTAAATTGTTTCATTAATTTACAATCGGTTTTTCGTACAAACAATAAATTGGGTACCACTCAAAACTGATGATGTAAATGAGTGCACCATCAACGGGACATATGGTTTAACGTGCCTGTACTTCAATGAAATGATCACAATGTGCCGTAAATGTGTTTTACGGCTACAGGAACCGTAAAGATTTCACAGTGATATGCGCGAATTCAAGCAGTAAACATTTTAGTGCCAAAATGTACACATAGTAAAAAGACTATTTGCTTCTATCTGGCAAAATTTACTTTTCATCAGATACGCCTTTTTCAGCTCGAGTCAAAATGAATACACGTCGAACGAATTTGTTCATCATTCAGGATCGATTCTATCTGGGTCCTCACCGAGAAGGAAAAAGCCAACAAATTTACATACGAGAAACCTAAATATAGGATGAATTTCCATATCACTCGAATCAAAGTAATCGAAAAGTTATAAACAAGCAATTGTGATCGTAACAACAGTTTCATTTTTTTATGAACTCCGTAGTCGTTTATACTCAATCTTTCCCTTATTTCTCCCGGAACTTTAATTCATGGAAAACATTCATTCCCAACATTCTAATGTTGCAGAGATTTACTGCGTTCGTTTAATCGCCGAATATCGATTCAAACTCTGCATCCTTTCTTGTTAGTGAGTACTAATTCCGTATTTGATACTGATTTCAGTGATGAAAGCTTCGGTATCTCTAGTATTAAGGATAATCTGCATGCTAGACTCCTCTTCAATACAGTTGTTCTTACGCAAATTCATCGCATTCCCATTATATAGTCATTGTAGTGCTAATAAATCTAGACGGGAATAGTTGGTTGATATTTAGTTGGTTGCGAAATTCGTATTCAAAATGAATGCTAATAATGACGATGGAAGTTATATGCATCCAGTAATTTAGAATTCCGATTCATTTTCTGTTCAATAAGTTAAACATAATAAGTTTCATTTCATTCCGTAACGGTTTTTAATCACAAAATGAATATTATTTTAGTAAATGCATACATATTCGTTGTAATGGATAATTTGATTTCACTAAGTTCTTTCAGCTTTACATACACGATATCTGGAATTAATATTAACATTCTATTCATCATTGAAATCCTTTTTGGTAGAATTTAAATTTTCATTATTTTTTGATGGACGTGCAGTACAAAGCTTGCATTTTTTTTTTTTTGATAAGCGCTATCTTTCATTTCATTGAAAGGAAAACGCATTCCGTCCATCTGTAATGAAAATTCATCGTATTGAATGTTATAGACGATTCGTTTCACAAAAATGATATTGCGTTTCAAAATTTACAAATTTTTACGGTAAAGATGTTTTACGAAAGAATTTTATTTGAAGGTACAACCTATCTGAAAAGTATTCTTTCAAGAAAGAATTCTTTTTCGCGAAGGTATTTAAACAGAAAATTATCTTCCAAGAAGGATTGCATCTCAGAAGAATTCTTTTGAAACGCATTCACTCGTCCACAAATGAAGAACTACTATCCAAGTTGAAAAGTTTTCAAGATCGATTCAACAATCTTGTCATTTTTAGAATTTCCAAAAAAGTTGTGAAAAGTTTAGAAACGGAATATCATTTTTTTTAATTTTGAAGAAGACAACATTTCGAATCACTCGATGGAAATTGCGAAATGAGAACATTTTAAGCTAAGTACATCAAAATGAAAAATTAAGACGAGATTGGAATCGCAGAGTGCGAAATATCAACTGTTATTTTTAAATCAACATTAATTCATCCAGTATTAGATTTATTTTTAGTGAAACAAATCACAAAAGTTGTTTAAGAAATAATCGAAACAGAAATGCCATCATTTTTATGTTACGGTTCTATTTTTACTAATGCTTTGAAGAATGGCCATTTTATAGTTGTTCTATTTCCATATGATTTCCGGATTCAGCCAATAGCAAAATAGCGACCGAGTTCCCAAAAGATTCGTGGCGCCATTCAATTTTACCCAAAGAGCGATGACACTTTGAACATTGCAAAAAAGCGTCACCATCGGATGAAAATCTGAAGAGGGAACGTGTCTTGTCTATTTCTTTTTCTTGTAAATCTGTGCTCGAACTTTTCTTGAAATCACTGTGCTAAGAGCAAAGAGCGCTCCACTTCTATTTCCATTCGAATACTATACATATAGATTCGTAAACTTTCATCACACGAAAATGAACCTCCACATTATCTTGCTACTGATAAAGCCAAAATGTAATTGAAACAAATTAGGGTATGAGAAAAATGAAATGAACAATAAAGAAGGCATCTGACAAAAAAGTATATAGAAAGTTTCCCTTTGCTTCGAGCAATGTCTGCAACGGAGAGTAATTTACTAAATATTGTTGTTTGTACAATTTTCAAAGCCGGAAATGTACAAACGAACGAAATCGACAAAATTTAAATAATCACATAGAGGTTCTGTTTCTCCGTTCGCAGTCGACCTCCAATGGGGGAATATTTTCTACTGCGGTATTTACCTTGTTATTGAATTATACGATAAAATTTGTTGGTTTTCTCGAAGAATGTTGTTGGTACAACGACGCAGTAGTGGAACTTCCTAATTCATTTATTACTGTCTTTTTTTGAGCCAAGGTGCACTTTGAAGCTGGAAATGAAAATTTACCTATACTGCATTTCCATTCGTTGCTATTGATACAGCGTTCTCTGAAGATCACAGCTCGTGCTCGCATTCGTAGTTGTACATAGCTATTTTTCTTCCCTCCCGTATTTTTGCTTTTCTCGCTTTTCAGTCGTTCACGATTCCCTCATTTCCTGCGTGCCGGAATCGACTACCATTCTGCAGTCTAGCTTTTCTTTACGTCTTTATCTCTTTCTCTCGCGAAAAGCTTTATCCCTGACTGCCCCACGTCGATGTAAAATATTTCACAGGGCGATTTTTAACTCGCAATCATGTTGTTTCCTTGTGGTATGATGTTTACGATTTTGATGAGAAACGATATTGTTTTCCTTTTTAGAGGTAGTTTTATCAGGCTTGATTAAACCTTATTTCTGTCTTCTCCTGAAAAGGTCTGATCACACTGAAAAGACTGAAAAACTTTGAAAATTTGGCAAAGTTGATCTAACGAAGTTTTCTTTAAGTATGGAAGAAATTGCTCAAATCTGACCATGTTTGACCGTGCCTAATATTGTTTTTGTGCAGAAACATACATTCGGCTAGTAAAATGTACGATTCCGGAAGAATTTTGGAACTTTTAATGCGGAGTAATTGGTACGTAAATAAAAAGTCTAAATTGAAGAGGAAACAACGATATCCGAAGAATTCAGGAATGAAATAGTTGAATCACATAAAGAACCAAATTATTTCCGATTTCAAATCGTGAGTGCGCATATGTTTTATTCAAAAATCTTGGCCCGAAATCTTCGAGGATTTATATGGTGCATGAAATTATGATTGCTTGACAGTATTGAATTTAAATGCTATATTAACAAGTTGGATTCAATTTACGAAACAATTTAATTTAAGCGAAGAGCCCGAGTGTAATGTAAGAATGATGAATCTTATTATCTCGATCACTTCATTTGATATTTCATCCAATTAACCCTTTAACGCACAAAACTATAGGGGTCTTTAAAATTGGCCAACAATGTTATTAAACATTTATTTAGGCACTTTTCATTATAAATGTACCATTTTTGAAACTTTTAAATAAAATTTATTATTTACATTTTTTAAATAAATGCACATTTAAAATTCAAAGATTATAATTACACAAATGCAATTTGCAATACTTCGTTAACAATTGTTAATTTTTTAAGAATCATTTAATGAACTGTTCAGAA
>JABFQM010003576.1:0-11414 GCA_022816865.1 Zelostemma sp. ZL-2020
GAGGAAGTTTTGGAAAACCCCGACAACAGCAGCGTTATTTCTTTCGGGGATTCACTGGAAATCAACGAGGCATTTACAAGCATTGTCCCTCCAAAAATTACCATGGAAGCGTCAAAGTCGGAGAGTCCGATACTTTTCGGCGACACCTTGAATAATGTATCAATTTTCGATCGAAACATTTCCGAAAACCATTTGGAAAAGACGGTTGTGTCGGAAAATGTTGCGCTACAGCAAGTCGGGACTTGGGACAACATTTCGTGCTTGGAACCCAGCAAGGATTCCAAAACTTCCAACATCGCGCCAGAGCAAAGCAATTGTGAACTTCTGGCTGGAACTTGGGACAACATTACATGCTCGGAACTCGTTGAATGTAAAAAGAATAAATCAGTAAATTCTGAAAGCGTCAAATCAAGTTCCTTAAAAAGAAAAAGAGAATCGGCTGAAAGCCCCGACTTCTTCAGTGTTTTGGGGTGGACAGACACCTGGGAAAGTCCAGAAAAAACACTGAAAAAGCCGCGAGAAATTTCCATCAAGATTCTAGACACCGAAAACGAAGTTTTGTCTTCGCAGCCCGTCAAAACCCGGGCAAGTCCGAGGAACGAGAAAGAGGTTTCTGCAAAAATTCCCGAAGAAAATGTAAAAACGGAAGCGCTGAGGAAAACTGATGAAATGAAGAAAGAACTGGAATTGAAGAATGCGAATCTGGACGATATCAATGTTGTGAATTTGGAGACTTCCAAGACAGCTTTTCGCCTCTTCACGAGCGAGGTTGAGAAACGGACTGAAATTGCGATGGCGCTGGCTTGCGAAATGTCCGTTGGTACGGACTTTATCGGCACGAAAATCGTGGACTCGGAAAACAGAGAGAAAAGGCGTTCGAGGAGGTCAAACAATTACACCTGTGACGGCAAAAAACTCTGCGGGGTCGCGTTTTCTTGGGGACTGGAAGCGGTTTATTTCCTGTCCCTCCAACAAACTCCAGGTACAACTCGGAACGAATCATGGTTCTTTTAATTAATCCATACTTTTCTTTTCGCAGACGCACGAGTCACCGTGAAAGAACGCCTCGATCTGTTGACCAGAATTTTGTGCCCAGTATCCCGGAGCCGGAAACTGCGCTGTTTCGCGACGAAAAAAATTTACAAGCTTTTATACCGGTGCTGCGATATCGCTCCGACGTGCAAGTTCATCGACCCCAAAATCGCGGATTGGTTGCTGAACACGGAGTCCTTGGAGAAGAGTTTCCGGAGCATGGTTGGTTCCATTTTCTGAATCAACAGGAAAAAAGGAAGAATCTGTAACTCCGATATTTTTTCAGGCTCTGGAATACTGTCCTTTGGGAAAAACAATTCTGCAGCAGTGCAAATCGAGCTTCAGCATGGCGAGTCCTGGTCTCGAAGTCAAGAGTTCGTTTCAGAGTTCCAAGCGAGCGATCGGGGAAGTAATTTTGACCTGGTGCATGATGGAACCTCTGCTGAAAAAGCTGGAAGCCAAGAACTCGATGCTTCGATCTACGTTTGAAGGTCTCTGACCAATTTTTCATCGAACGCGAAAAAAGATTTCTAACGAACTTGATGGTTTTAGATGTCGAGATGGAAATTATTCCAGTACTCGCTCGAATGGAACTTCGAGGTATCGGGCTGGATGCTACGGCTTTGCGAGAATTATCGATAGTCATGCAGGGCGAGATGTCCAAAGTCCAGGATCAAGCCTTCGCCTCGGCCGGAAGGACATTTAATTTCTACTCCCCGAGACAAGTTTCACAGGTGCTGGATTTGCCGAAAAAGGGCAAGGTTTCCACGGGAAAAGCCGTGTTGGAAAAATGCACTAACCCTATCGCAAGTTTGATCATTTCCTGGCGAAAAATTAACACCACGGAGTCGAAGGTACCAGGATTTTCAAGTGTGGAAGAACGTGGTTTAATGTATTTTCTGTCTTTCAGATTATCCTTCCTTTTTTGCAAAAGGTGGACAGCGATTCGCGGATTCGGGGCTGCTGCGTCACGCACACATTAACTGGACGAGTTTCCATGCAGGAACCAAACATCCAAAACGTCCCGAAGGATTTTTCTTCGGAGCAGGGAAACTTGATTTTCAGCGTTCGCACGGCGTTTGTTCCCAGCAGCGGGAACGTCCTTTTATCCGCGGATTATTGTCAATTAGAATTAAGAATCCTGGCGCATTTTTCCAAGGATCCTATTCTCTGTAACGCCATTCGTAACCGGGACGAAGATATTTTTAAAAATATCGCGGCTGAGTGGAATCGAGTTCCTGTACACGAGGTACAATTTGTACGAGGATTTGGAAAACTGAATTTACAAATTATAAAAATGTTTGAAGGTAAATGACGAGATGCGGCAAAGGACGAAACAATTATGTTATGGTATGATTTATGGAATCGGAGCGAGAACGCTGGCTGATATATTGAAAGTCTCCGAAGCAGAGTCCGCGGAATTTTTGGAAAAGTTCATGAGGACGTTTAAAGGCGTTCGGAAATGGCTGGGGAAAGTTGTTGAGAAAGCTCGCATGAATGGATACGTCACGACTCTCATGGGCAAACGCAGGAATTTGCCAGGACTTTACAGTCAGAATCAATCTGAAAAATGTGAGATTTAGAAGACGGAGGAAAGTGAACGTTTTTGTAATTTGATTGTTTGTTTTTAGCGCAAGCGGAAAGGCAGGCGGTGAATACGAAAGTTCAAGGAACAGCGGCGGATGTGACAAAAAAAGCTATGGTCGTAATCGAGAAGAAAATGAGAGAATTATTCCCGGAATGCGATCTCGTTTTTCCCGGTTTGAAAACGACAGCGAAATTGCGGTCCATGCAAAATAGGGGCGGTTATTTGGTCCTGCAATTGCACGATGAATTGTTGTACGAAGTAAGAGCTCGGAGTTTTTACATGGGTTGAAGAATTGTTAAACAATTGTTTTTTAACAGGTGAATGTGGACAACTTGAAAGCAGTTGCGGAGCTGGTGAAAACGTCGATGGAGCAAGCGCCTTGTTTGAGTGTTCCTTTACCGGTGAAACTGAAAGTTGGTCCAACCTGGGGAGACCTCGCGGATTATGACACAGTCTGATCAGAGCAGTTCCAAGAACGAAACGAATGAAATTTAGTATACATTGAAAATGTTTTATTTATAACTTCCAGAATCCAGAACTGTCAATATTTATCAAAATTGTACACTGCGATGAATTCTGTTTGTACCAAAAGATCTTTTGTTATACAAATGTTTCCAAGTGAATTTTGTCAGTTTAATTCTAGTGACCACAATGTTGGTATTTCTTGGTTAACAAATGATTAATGAATGTTTGGAAATTGAGTGACTAAATTTCAAGCATCTAATTGCAACAGTCCAAGAAGACCGTCGATCAACTTCACGTCGTCTTCCGTCTCGCACTGTTTGCTCTTGTATTGTTTGCTAATTTGCTTCGCTGCCCAATCGCTCAACTTCAACGCTTCTTTTTTCTTGGATGTCGGGCATTTTGATGACGCAGCAATATTATTCGACGCCTGTATTCGATCAAACAAAATCGGTTAAATTCACGAACATCGAAACAAGACTGCAAATAATTACCAGGAGTAATCCGAAAAACGCCCTGATATTATTTGGATTCAATTTAATCGCTTGGGCGAAGTACGTTTTCGCCAGTTCCATATTTTCAAATCCACCCTACAAAATAGAACATTCAATCATTATTTCTCGAGCCTCGAAACATCCATGAATTATTTACTTGAGAATATTTTATCTCCGCGTATCTCTGATGTATCAAATGATTGTGCGGATTGTGCAGAATTAATTCCTCCATGCAAAACGCCGCTTTGGCATATTCTTGCTCTTGCAAATACAAATCGCACAGTTCGTGCCAAGCCTCTTGATCGCTCATAAACCTGGAACGAGATTCATCATAAATACTCGAATATAAATGAAGGTCGTCGATGGACCAACTTTTTCAAGTACTCGCAGAGCTCTTTTATCGCTTCGTTAATTTGCCCTCGAGCTTTGAGAATAGCTACTCGTCTTTTTCTCGGGGCCGCGTTGGTCTCGTCTCGCTTGATTATGGAATCCAATACTTCCGAAGCCTCGTTGTACCTGTCGGACAAAAAACATCAATATTAATATCAAAACGACCACGTTTTTTATAAATGTTACATTTCCAAAGCCTCTAAATGCATCGCGTGGTATTTGTGGACTCGGAGGCTGCCGGGGAACTCTTTCATTAATATTTTTAAGCAATAATCTGCGAGCGATGGTCGATAGCAATCCAGCGCTGCGACGCAGACTTGTTCCAGGACGAGATATTCTGCGAAAAAGGAAGATAATTTAATTTTTGAGACGTCGAAAACATTGTTCAGTGAACTCTCACTTTTTTGAAGCTTTCTTTTATCGCTTTACGTGACTTAAAATAAACGAGAGTTTACTGGTTGGGTTAAAAATGACCATACTTTCGTTCCCGAGTTTTTCAACGTTTGACATCAACGTTGATTCCCACAAATCGACGATGTCCTTGCTTTTGCGCTCGGATTGTTCCCTCCAAGTTCGTAACAAATCTCGAGCTTCTAAATGTCAAATAAAATTGGAGGGTGAAAAAAAATTTACTTCGAGGATTGTCGAATTGTCATCTTTGATTTACTCACCTTGCCATGGCAAATCGTCGCAAATACTTGCCATGTTGTACCGGAGAGAAAACTCGATAAGGATTACGGAAAATGAGATTTGTCGAAATATTATTGTGCCGAATTTCGGATGGGCTGTTTACGAAATGTGACGTGACGTGTACTAAATACACACACACACACGCGTGCATCTGGATTGGGAGTGTTTTCATGTGTTTGAATTTTAGTTCTTGCCGCTTCCTCGTAGACGGCGCGACGATCGATTAATGCCAAAATGGCGTTAGCGGTGCGTGTACGCGAAATTGACATCGCGGCTGGTTTTTTCCGGGAAAATCCTTAAACGGCGCGTATAAATACTTCTTTTGCAAGGAAATATCGAGTCTTTCACATGTCGTGCGAATAAATAAGCAGTTTATGGATGTTGTCACGTAAATTGAACGCGGTGTACTGAAATCGCCGGTGCGGGATTTTTCGCGCGGGAAAGCTGGGAAAATTACGAGTGTTTACGCAATGATCGCGAGTTTCATGCAAAATAGTGTGTAAATGTGCGTCGTAGGAAGACGAACCAGCATTCACCTTGCCAGCGAAAAGGTAAATACTAATCCCAATATAATAATTGCGATAATTCATCGTAAAAATAAATCGACAAATTTGAGAAACGAGCTTGTTCTGGCCCGACAATTCGTCAATTTTGACATTCTTTCCTTAATTTTATTTCAGGTAAGTGTCTAGAACTGACGACTGCAAGGGCAAAAGGTCAAGCCGGTGAGTTTTTTTACATTTTCGGTAAATTTCGAACGGGCAAATTCAAGATGGCGACTTCGATATATATCGATACCTCGATCGCTTCGAGTGATTGCGTCATCTTCCGAAAATTATTATTTCGAAAAGGTCAGTAATTTTTTCAAAAAGGCAGGAATTTGAGAAATCCGTAATTTTATTGTTAAAGGAGCGAATAATCTATCGTACACTTAGAAATTAATGCATATATACAACTAATTACTTTATAATTATGATCGAAAGTTTCAAGTGTTGAACGTTCCTTTGCCGGATTCCATGGCTTCTAAGGTCATTCGCTGCTCTTTCTCTCTACATTCTATAATGTAGTCCTGCAGGGCCTTTCTTCCTTCCGGGTCCTTATTGACGTACATTTCGCGTTTCACTTTTTCGACCGCTGCTTCGAAATTTTTCGGCTGGTTGAAGTAGTGAAAGCAAAACACCGGAAACGAAACGTAGAGGAACATTTTGCCAACTTCTAATTTCCAGCCTACCATTTTTGCAGACCTAAAGCTATAAATTTTACGTTTTTCGATGTTTTTTTGAGGTTAATTTTCGTCATTAAAACTCACCGTCGTAATCGCGACCGGTAAAATGCGACGAAAGATTACAATTACACCAAAAACGAAGTTGAATACTTTTCGGCGTATTATTCTCGAGCAAATAACCGGTTTACTGAAGAATTACTTTGATGTCTTATGTTATTGCGTTTATTATGATTTTATTTCGTTGTCGTCTGCAATCGTACCGAAACTTGCGAGTTTGCCCGGTAGATGGCGCCACCAGTATGGCGCGCCACAGAAAACATTTGAATTCGAATTCGGCGAAGCGAAAGATCGACTTTACCGGCTTTTTTGTTTTTTTGTTTATAAAAATGACAAATGTTATCAGAGATTGGGGCTTAATTAATAATGAAGTTGATTTTATGAAATTCGATTTCATTCTTTCTCCGAGAATCAAAATTCGTCGAAGTAAAGACTCAATTTCACTTTTCGAAGAGTTCTCCGCGAAGTTATTTCAAGAAGAGTTTCTCTTTCAAATTGTTTCATCCCAGAAATTTCAACTGCTCAATAATTAACCGAGCAATTAAGTTAAACTTCCCGGAATGCTTTTGCGGATTAAAACTTTCCGACTCCGTTTCCATTTTTTCTTTTCATGTAATTTGTCGATGCGAAAAAACAATTTTCTTATTAATAATGAGGAAATTTTACGGGCCTATAAATTTATGGGACGAGTAATAAGAGTCGTGCAATAAATCGAAACAAAACGTGCATTTCTCAAACGCGCCCTGGCTTCTCTCCACGTGCGTTTTGTTTCGTGGACTTTCCTACGCAATCACTAGACAAAACATTGAAAATGGATCCAATTTCAGCAACATTGTGTAGGCAATGTGTACTTATGTCCGCAAATAAATCGTTCGTGCGCGGAGAGTTTATCCCAATGACATAGTTTTCGATTCATTCGCTATGGATTTCATTCCTTTCTATTGCGTAGGATCCGAGAACAAAGAAAACCATGATTAATTGCTAGGCCAGTTTGAATTATACGACTCCGTACTCTTCAAATAATCCCCCATTTTCCCAAAAATTCTCTCAAAATCACTCCATATATCAAAATTACACGCCATCGAGACTATCAATCACTTTGCTCGGAGTTTCTCCGCAAAATTTTGGAAAATGAAGAGATCCTTTGCAAAGCGGTCAAATTTTTCAGATGGCACCTAGTTTTTTCATAAATCTAGCTGATATCTCGATTTTGTCGAACTCTTCCTAATGAAATCACACTCTAGAAAGATCTAAAATAGTACTAATCAGATGGAAGTGAGTTTTTAACTCTCAAAGAGTGAGATATCTCACTCCAAGAAACGTAGAGAGATAACTCTGGAGTACCGGAGGTTCCCGTAACAACTACATCTCCATAAAACAACCCATAAGGTGAATAGGTAGTTTATAAACTCAAAAGGGTAGAGAAACAAGGCTAGTTTGGCGTGAGGAACTGTTGCGGGTATCGCGGTTCGCGTGTGTGGCGTTGCCAGAGATGAAGAGCACCTTAGAAGATCGAAGCGTAAGTTCCGGAAGAAACGGAAGAAGCTGAAGAAGAGAAGGCTGATGGTCGGAAGGGGTTGGAAGCAGGAAGAGAAGGAAGGTAGAAGCAGGCGGCAGTGGCAAGACCAGCGGCTTACCCTCGCCTCTTTGCTACGCCACGCCTCGCTACACAATGCACCGGATTAGCGATCGTATTGATCCGCCCTCCTAGGATAGTCCCTAGTACCCTCTTTCCTCCTCCCCTTCTTGCCCCTCATCCGTAGCCTTCATCCTCGCCGAAGAAGCCACGATTTGGTCGAACGCGTTTCGACGGAACGGCCTGGAATGGGGAATGAACTGACGATCCGTCTTGCCTAACTATCCTCGCGCCATGCTTTGCCTTACTCGAGTAAGAGTCTTCGGGTTAAGCCTCTTGCTTCCACCGCGCATCAATATCATCGATAACAAGTAGTAATTCAACTAAACATTTCGTCAAATCTACAAGGATAAGAAATACATGCAATCCACAATTAGAGTTCTGACTATGGGTATATCGACATGAATTTGAGGACAGGACATCGAAGATATTGATGCTTTGAATTGACCACTCCAAAATTGGACAGAAAAGTTTACTAAGAACGCAGAAAAGTAGCTAAGAACGCACGCTATTACACTACCACTCACTGCTTATGACCAAGATTCGACTACAAGATAAGCGGCAAATTCACCCTTAACTGGAGTGAAGAATTCGCTCCAATAAAACTGGATGATCCACTCCAATAGGAGTGGAATATTCACTCTAAACAGGAATGGAGAATTCGCTCCAATAGAATTGGCTTATTCACTCCATTAGGAGTAGAAGATTCACTCTAATAGAGTACATTTTCAACTCCAAATAGGAGTGATGAATTCACTCTCTGGATTGGAGTGAAGATTCCTAATCCACTGGAGTGAAAATTCACTCCAAGCAGAGTGGTTGGACCAGTCACTCCACGGTTGGAGTGACTAATCCACTCCAAGAAATTTAGAGAGCATGGATTCAGTTTCTATAGTATATTGCATGATGTATGTTTTATAATGGATATAATACTCACGTGATATAGGTGTTATGTCTATTCAAACGAAACATCTGCGTCGATAGGGTATTGTTGTATTAATATGGCATCGAAGTATCGGTATGAAATTTATTTATGTTCCACTCAATGAGTACCTATTGAATTACACATTGATGCTACGTCTTCAGCACTTCTTTCCGTGATATCCACAATTGAAAAATATGGCTATTATCGGCAGAATTATTCAGAACTTAATCTGAGGTTTAATATGGTAGCAATTTTACCGGCATTGCTTTTGTAGCCTGATTCCGCCAACCCGAATTCAACAAAACTTTCCTCAGAGTGTGATAATGTATTGAATTCCATTTGATTGGTTTAGAAGATCCCATTAGATTCCATTAAGTCCAGTCATCTCTCTAAGGGATTTAGATGGTGAAAACTAGACAAACTGTCTATGATCGTTTTGCCAGTCAAAGTTGGATATAAACCGGTTTAATGTTGGAATCCGAAAATCGCGTGGAGGATTCTTGCCCTCCTTTATGTAGGTGTGCATCAGTTGTCGCGTCGCATCACGTATAGTAACGTTCCTCCCGGCTTCGTAGGGGTTTACGACCCTCCCATATATAAGCGCCAGCGTTAACTTCGGGACAGTAAATTCTAGCGCGCAAGGGTGGTAATGGATACGGTTGGCAATGCGAGAGCGCGTCTAGACCGGCAAGAGACCGCGTCGCAACCCTGGCCCGTATCGCGGCCCCGTTTAACGACAGAGTATCGAGGGGCAAGAGGAACTTTATTACTCGACGTTATTCCCCTACTGAACGAGCTCTTGCTTTTGCTTTGCCCACTCTCCTCTTTTTCCACCTTTCGCATTATGACGAAGACAATCAAGATACAGCCAAGTTCTCCATTGTTTTTTAATTGGTTTCACTCTTTTGTAGCGCATCGAACAGTTGTTATTCATTTCTGTCCCGGGTTTTGGCGCATGGAAGACATTTTTCTGCGATTGTAGACTTTAGGTTTGGAATGCATCGATTTGATAAAAACTGGAACGACTGTTTTTCGTAGTGCAGGTAATTTAATCGATAATTTGGTTCAAGAGAACAGTCAAACGTACGTCGAACTCTACTTTTAGATTTATGAATTGGGAGTAATGTCTTTTGAGGCTTTTGATATAATCTCGTTTATTGTCGATTCTTATCAATTACGTTGCAATTATAAATAATGGTAATCACTTCCCGAGATCTCGGAAATGAAGTCACAGCGTGAATGATAATTGTAAACAGCGGAACTTTGGAAGAAAGTAAAATCCACGTGTATTAGCACACACACAATCGTCAGCGAACCCCAGACAGTTACCTCTTCGCTGAGAGTGTAAACAGAATTTGCATGGGAACTACAGTGTGCCAGTGGGTCGTGAGAGGAGGGTCGGTATTTAAAGCACCCTTTACGGTTGTAGATGCTTCTTCCTTATGTATCACGGGGGATCGGTTAGGGCGATTTATTCCCCATGTTTCTGAACTCGCGGTCTATGGTACCACTTCAGAAATTATTGTACCGTGGTAATTCGATGCGAAAATGAAAAGGAAGGTCACTGGATAAACAATCGGCATAAAGTTGATACCAGATTGTTGTCCCAGTTTTTTTCTTGAAGAGTTTGTTTAAACCGTTGCGATTGGTTAATCAGAATATTTCTGGTACTTTCATGTTTAAGAGAATTTTTTTATTCATGATTGCTTGAATTGTAAAGCTGTTGTTCGAACTAAAAGGTTTTGTTAATTCTTTTAAAATGTGGAACGTTCATGCCGGCGAGATTCTGATGGTAAAAAGAGACGATGTTTCGTCTTCTCGAGTTTGTCTTGAAAATAAATGGAAATAAACGAGTTATCGATCGAGACGGTTCGTCGAATAAGACGCTCCTTTCAAGAACTACCTTACGCTTGTTGTGTAAAGTAAAAGTAGTTTCGAAACTAACAACTTTATTCTTTGTAGTAAGCACCGCGAAGCGTGTATCTCCATTTGAAAGAACTCGTACATTATTATGTGCGGTTGATAATAGACCATTGATGCAGTTAACCATATCTCACGATCCAAACGCTTTATTCCATGTTCAATTTGTGCCTCGACTCGAACTTTTTTCCGGAACGACGAAAGCTTTTCATTCGCCTAGCACAGCATTGTTCTCCCTGTAATTTTTGTCATCAGGAATCGTATCGAATCCAGAGCAATATATTAAAAACTTTGTTATTTGATGAAGGATTCCAATACAACTTTTTGTACTATACGTGATGACAACGTGAGCAAATTCAGGTTGAACATACGCATTTTCGTAGCCGCCAGATTCCAGATATAAACAATTCCATTCGAACGACGTAGGTTTTCCGTCCTTTCATCCGGTAATTTCCAAAGAATGGATATAAAATGGAAATGGAAATGCGCAATCGATATCAGTGGACAAGGCATTCTTTCAGATAATTTGTCAAAGACATCGAAGCCGCGCACTGATACGCTGTGCACCGAGAGCATGAAAGCCGCACATGTGCCATCATTTTCATCATATACAGCATGTTACCTCGCGTCAGCGGTGTTTGGCCATGCTTATTCATGCGGTCTGCCGGTCTTTTGGCCTCTTTCTCAGAGCTTGCAGCTTTCTCTGTTGTTCGAAGAGGACGCGGGAGAAAGAGAGAGAGAATCGAGAAAGAGAGAGATGGCGGAGGGGTGCAGGGTGGCGGTGGCGGACACATCAATAATTACCCACGGCTGCCGGGATGGCAAGATGTGGAGAGCGTCAGGGGTAGTTAGGCGGATAGGTGGGTGAGTAGTTGTAGACGGTGGTTGGAGGGAGAGGAAGAGAGGGAGGAAAGGAGAAAGTAAGAGAGGAATAGAGAAAGAGTAGGACGGGTAGTGCAGTCTCGGGTCAACCGAGGTCAAGTCGCGCCACCAGA
>JABFQM010003577.1:0-11413 GCA_022816865.1 Zelostemma sp. ZL-2020
TTGTCGTTCGACTCAATCGATTTAGGCATTACCAATGGTTATTTTTTAAAAATCGGGTAAAATTTAAGTTGAATTCAAAATTGGCTTTGGCTATTCGTTTACGACAAAAAAGCGACAAGTTTTACCGCAGAGCATTAGCTCTTATAAATTCCCGTTAGCTCATTTTCGTAGGTGGTAGTGCTAACTTGACTGTCAAGTTAGCATTACCAGGGGTTATTTTTTAAAAATGGGACGCGACAAATTTTCGGTTTTCACGACAAATTTACGACTAATAAGCGACAATTAATCCAATTCTCAAATGTTATAAATTTGCAAATGGTAATGCTAACTTGATGGACGTGATCATCTGTACTGACTCACTTACTACATAGGCATAGGGATATTCTAAAAACACATGTTCGTTAACACGACAACACAGCAAGTCTTATACTTCCGGTGTGAATTTCACGCTCTCGCTGTACGAGATATTTTCGCCGATCAATGACCACTTTGACATTTTGTGTCTTTCGAGACGAAAGATGGAACGAATCACATTCAAATGCAAATTTAGACTCTCTGGATTCGAGTTTTTTTGGTATGTATGTAATATCGATCAAACACGCTCAACATGGAGATTCGTTCAACGGTGAATGTACCAACATAGAAAAAACTTTTTGTACTACGTAAGGCCAGTTTTGCTCTAGTAATGGCCAGTGTACCAGTAATGGCTAATTTTTATTGAAAGCGGAGCCAAAATCGGTGTTTTTATGATTTTTGATGGAAATATGTTTTTAGCGCGAATTTTCACGTCCAATCGACACAGGATATGATTTTTCTATGATTTATCAATGAATAAAGACACTGGCCATTACTGGAGCAAAGGTGGCCATTACTGGAGCATTTACTTTATCAATCGTATATTTAATTCGTAGCACTTTATATACTTTTTTACAAGTGCCAGAGGAACTATTCAAAGATTGTTTATTTTACACTTTTTTACCAAAAGAATCAAATTTATGCAATATGAATACTTGGGAAATGAAAACTACCAAGTTCAAGTCCCGGCAAATGGGAATGGAAAGAAAAGCTTTTACTGCAAATAAAAGCACGTTAATCGTAATAGAATACAAAATATTATGATACGATACTAAAATTGCTTTTCATTTTCTGTAAACAATCAAGTACCTTTTCAGTAAAGAAACCAAACGTAATTTAATGAAAAAATATGAAACAAAAACCTGAAAGTTTTCGTTTTTATTATTGTAACGTATTGGAATTTACGTTAGGGTGACAGACTTTAATTGAAAAATGCCTGTAATTTGAGAGTATTGTTCCAGCCCGAATCACGGACACACGTAGTACGCTAGACACCAAACATTCATTTTAAAAAATTGTACAATTTCCTCAAACATATTTCATCATAATGATTTCGTAAAAATGAAAATTTGATCATGAGTGGCGGTTTTTTGAAAATATCAAACGTTAATTTAGCGAAAGATGTATATTATATTGCCAAGACAATGAGAAAAGATGGAGAGGTTGCTTGGTCAGTTGCCAAAACACTCATTACACGCACACTCGAAACGTGACAGGCACTTGAATGTGTTTGAAGAGATGAGCTGTTTAATCCATCACTCCGTACACTCTGTACACTCAGTATTATATCTCATGGTAATTCAATATACAGTCGCAACTATCGCCATTGAAACTTGTCATAATAATCTTGTTTTGACTCGTGTGCTGTGCATGCGGATTTTCCGAGAATGCGTATTTGGCGCAAAATATTTGTTCTCACGAGCATTTAATCAAAACCTCATTGTATGCATGTTTTATGTACATAGAAATATGTCTTTCGAAAAATGCCACTTGGAACTAGTAGTTGCTAAACCAGAAAAATATAGTTAAAAGTTTGTAAACCATTAATATTTTTAGTCCAGCAAACAGCTTTCTTATCGAAAATAGAAAGTTGGTTTTTGCAGATGTAAGTTGCTAAAAATAGAAGGAAAAGATTTGCGCGTCAAGGGATTCACTGTGCAGTCGTTCGTGGACTGCAGTAATTGAACAGACAGTGCATTTAGGCTTGTACCAGGTTGACTTTTTCCCTGCCAGTGCCGAGAGGAACTTGGGGTCAGACTGGTTCATAGAACAGCAGTTGGCAATTCGAGCAGAAAGAAGTCGACGACCTACATGTAATTGCGACCACGCGTTTCTGTGTACGTTTCCTTTGATTAACCGACAGCGATAAATAATTCTGTCCTTACCGATAAGAAAAACTTTTCAAGTGAAAGACGCCAGGCATTTGATATTGAAATATTACCAAGTAAAAAATGTTTTTAAAAATGCAAGAAACGAGCAATAATTAAAAACGTGTAATGTTGTGCGATTTGTAACGGTCAATTGAAAAACCTATAAACATTGCGCAGTTCGGTCTAATTGTATGTTTTTTAAAAATGATACAATTTTAATTAGGCATTGTTTTTGATGTGCTACTTGGCACTAAGCCACGAAGCGGAAATATTCACTTGGCATCTGCTTGGTAAACGAGGAAACGAAAATGGGAGTGGCCGAACTAACTACCGTGACTTTTATAGGGAAATGTTATGACAAGTCAGGGCCAGAGAGAATTGTGCTCAGTACTGCAGCGATAAACATCTATGAAATATGGTTTTTCGTCATCATTTGATCCCTAATTTCCTTTTTTTTCAAGTATTTTCCACTTTCAAATTTAATTTTAGAAAATAATGAAAGATCCGCTTGCATATAGCTTCTCGTTTGAATATATTTTTTCATCTATAAATATATTGGTTACGCAACATTATTTTCTTCGCTAACGACGAATTTTTCAATAAAGTATTGGTTAAGCCACAATTCGTTCAAAGTCTTGACGACTATTATACCGTTATTCCCGATAGCGACGACAATTTACGTATCTTAACTGTACCTATTTACATCTTCGACGATTTTTGAATGAAATAATTTACCTATCAAAATGCGTATTCAAGATACAGTTATCCCGGCAAAAATAAACTCTGATCGATGATATTGCTACAGAAAAACTTTCGACTCGACTTTCATTCTCCCAAGGTGAAAAAGAATTTTCAAAACTTACTTATAGAGTCAAATCTTTTTAACAAAGAAAAAGTCTATTACTGCAGGCGCGTTACGTTGGCATGACTGACGGAGCAACATAATTACGTAGTAAGTATTGCGCAAATGACATCACGTTTTTGCCGCCAAACATCGTGGGCGATTAAGACGTGTCATATTTAAACGAGGATAGTCAATGACGTTCACTGGCGTGGCTCTTTACGGTAGTATTACTTCAATTCAATTAGCCGCGTCTCTTGATAATAAAAGACGAATAAAAAGTGCATATGAAAAATGTAAAAATGAAGTGAATGTTTCAATGTTATTGTTTTTTGGCCTTGAAGGGTAAATGAACGATTTTGATGACTATTCAATGACCCAATCACTTATTGTGAGATAAGATAAACATTATTTCTTTCGTGGCCAGACTGCGTCTACTTATAAATCGTTCGTACAGAAACGTAATCGGTAAATATATCCATTGGCTTCGGCAGTTGTGCACACAGCTGTAGAGACTTGAGGCCGCGTGCACAACGGGACTCCATTTCCCACGTGCAATTACATGCCGATTAACAAACAGACGTGAACGTACCGGCGTCACCCTGACCGAAATTCTCGTGTAATGTAGGTTACGGTAAAATGAAAACTTTATGTACTGCCATAAGACAAGTGTGTAATTTCATAGTCGTGACAATTATTGTTTTTATGTAAAACTGAAGTTTTCTCATCTGGAGTTTTTCAGTACTTTGCAATGACGATAAAACTTTTTCTTTCGCTTTTATCAACGCATAAAGTCGATGATTTTTCAAGAAATGATTCGGCGGAGCAGAAAATTCTCAAACTTTTCGGAGGTGAGGAAAGATATTTTCAGGAAGACACAGATAGAACTGGCTTTCCTCGCTGGACGTAAAACGTGTTTAGCTAACTTTGTTTAAGTATGTAAACTGGCACGTTCTGTGAGATAAACGACAAGTAAATGGCTCGCAAAGTGCTCGGCTGATTATACCATCGGACACTCATCGAGTATGAAAGTATTGCAAAAAAAACAATCACACATTTTTGCATTTGCATCCATAACGCAAATTATATAATTTAGATGCATACAAATTATGAAATTTCAATTTTATCGAATTTTACACTTGCCATCTGTGTATTTCATTTTAAAAACAAAATTAAGATTAAATTTAATAAACCCTAGTTTTTACATGTTATTGAGTCTGTACAGTGACAAGTTAGCGAAATATCAAGTGGTAAAATAAATTGCCCCCTTTGTGTATAAGTAAATACGATTATTTAGTCATCTAATTACAAACTTCCAGCTCTGACCCCGCAGATGATCCTTTCATTAGACTTATATATCGCATCTACCACAGTAATCATTCTCTCTTATTACATATTGCCGCAGGAATGTCTTGATAAGTATTCTGCATTGATATGATAAATTTTAACCGTTCACGTATTAATAATTTATTATTTCAATCGAGAAAATTTCGATTTAAAAAAAAATTATGCTCAACTTTCTCTACCTAGTGAAAGAAAAATATTTTAAGTTGGCCCTTCCATATTTGGAAAAGTATTTTTTCTTTTTAGGACAAATTTTTCATCTTCTTCATCGACACAACTTGTGGAACCGTGAATTTCCTATTCTGCCGGCTTGATCTTGAAAACAAACGTACATAGGTACAAATGTTAATAATAGCTTTGATTCATCGACAACTTTTTACTATGCTCACGTAACATATACGCACTAGATCTTATATTAGTGACGTAATAAGGCAAACTACATTAAAATATACTTTAAGCGACGTTCCGAAACATAAGAATTCGCTTTTGGTTCAAGTACATAACACAATATTTCTTATATTTTTAACGAAAAAGTATGAAATGAAATATACTTGTAGAAGTCTGAATAAGATATACCGATTCTATACTTTTATGGTAAATTTTTGAATTCTGAATGAGCCGTTTCGCGATACCGTTGTCGACAGGCAAGATTATGGGTTGCGGTTCATAGACGCTCAAGTATGTGGGACGTTGCTACGTGTACTAAGAAGCAATAGTCTCGATGAACATGTATGGACATCCTCAGGACATCCGATACTGTTGCAACAGTTTCAATAGTCTTACACCCCGTAGCTTATAACTTTTATCCCCTTTTATCTATAGTTGATCTCGTAATTGTAAAAATTACAATTTGGGTGCTCTACAAATTGTATTATAAACTTTTTAATTCGCATTGGAAATACAATTTCTTACATCCGTCTCATGAAATCAATTATTATAAATTATAAATGTTATACAAAAGACGCCTTGTTTATCTACATCATGTTTTCATAAATACATTTCTTGTTTTACCAAAGTTTACGTATTTTCTTGTCCTAAATTTCCTGTAGGTACTTATTCTCGGCTAATTCATCAGAGATTTTCAAAATATATTTTTTTCAATATACCATGTACCAAAGATATGTGCTGCATGTAATTGTGTAAGCATAAGCACGTGTGCAGGCACATATCTATATTTTTCCATGGGTAGTTCATTTTCTCAGCGGTAAGTAAATTATACTTCCAAGGACCGTGAAGTGATGAATAAATAACAGCCCAGTCATATGGAACACATTCTCATGGTGCATGACCTTGGAAAAGATGCGGTCAATGCTCCGAATTTTCTTCGATTTTATCTCGAAAACCGTGTACCTTTATGCCCAAATATGTCATTTTTGGAAATTTCGATTTTATAATTGCAACAGACGTGACAAAGTGTCCTCTGTCTGCAGGTGCATGATAAGATTTCACTGATATCAAACTGAGTTGAAGTCACGCTCAAATAACCATCTCAGTGATAAAATGCAAGAAATAATTTTTTTACAAATATTCGGAAAAATGTTCATTAAAAGAAAGATCTGTTACACTTTTTCGATTCACTAAAAGGGATAGCTGACAATTACGTTGGAAAACCAAGGTGGAAATTGCCATATCACTTAAAAATTTCTCTCTTGTAAAATTATAAAAACGGCATAAAAGTACGGATATGAAATTTGAAATATGTCATATTTTTACACCTCAGTGTTATCTAAATGATACGCTTACGTATGAAAAATATAAAACATCCCGTTACGAATGAGAAAGACACGGCATCACGTATTAAAGCAGAAATTATTTCATGGCAATGGCATTTTTGCAATAAGATTTGTTGAATTATATAAAATTCTTTGTTTCTTCTTCCTCAGCGGCTAATAATAGCTATCAGTAGTGAAGTCATCGACGAGATAATGCGTGGAGTATAAAAAAAAGTAAAGTTTCAAAATTGAACTGCGCATCGGAAATCTGAAACTTTCTATTTCAGCCGAATAAATACAATTATGAAGTTCCAAGTTGTGATTGAATGAAAAGACAATTCAATTAAAAATCGATATGATAATAACTGAGTTTTACGCTGTACGTTGTTTCCAGACACTCCTCTTATCTTCTCACTTTTCTACTAAGAGAGATTAAAACTGAAACGAGGTAAGAAAATTGCACTGCTTGAACATCTTATTACTCGTTCAACATGAAAAGTAAAACCACAGTTAAAGTGGGATTATTTCCCAGGAAACGAAAGAAATTTATAATCTTTTTGAAAAAACGACTTTATATTTCAGCCAAGCTGCCAAAAATGCCAATCAGAGAAAAGAGTAATCTCGTCGCGCATAAAAATATTTTTTCGATTTGTTTGTCAAGGTTTTGAGCATACTGAAACTGGAGAAATCAGTTTTACCGCGTGCAAATCACTGAAACTCTCTCGAGCTGTGCTCTTTTCCGTTTTTACGCAATGAATTCTGCTTCCGCTATACTGATTTTGTAAACAGAAGCCGTACTTTCGAACCCGTGAACCGTTTGGTGAAATGCAGAATGCTCAATCGTTATTTTGCAAGAAGAAGTGGTACCCAATCTTAAAATTCAGGCGGACCGAAACCTTAAGAATCGTTTACTGTTTGATCAATCGATAAAAAAACCATTGAATCTTTATTTACATTTTTCTCGGAAAACAACTGTTCTGCGGTAGGGGAATAACAAAAGGGGTCAAATCTCAAATATGTAATTTTACGCGCGTACTTTGACGGGTAATGAGGATGCCAAGATTGAAATAATCGCGAGTAGTTATTTCTAAGAACAAAAATTTTTGTACTAAAAGGAAAAGACTCGATTCAAATTCTGTACAATTTTATAAATTATTGCAATAAACGCCAGTCAGTGGAAGTTTATCTAAGGACCTAAAATTACAACGCTAATGTTCGGAACATGTATTTATTGTTTCCTTTATTTCCTAGCGTTTTAGCTCGTAACATGTATTCTTGTATTTCTGTGTAATGTTAGCAGCCGTGGAGACGAAACAAATATGTAACTTTTCGCCGAGCCAAAATAACAAATATTCGCTTCTTCCGTGAAAGTCTTTATCTACCCCTTGAAAAGCTTCAATTGACAATGCACCCGGTCAAACTATGTAACAGAGGCAAAAACCAGAGAATACATTATATTTCTCGTGACTTGGTGACCCTCTTTTTGTATTTAAAAAGAAATTCGCACGCTGCACCGTGCTCGGGCGCGCCTAGGCACATTCCTATAAAAACCTTGCGTAATCTACCGGTTTCATGACTTCTCGGTGACAGTCGATAACCGCCACAGCTTTCTTTACAATAATGTGAAACTTTCATAAAAGTTCAAATTTTCATTTTCGCCCAAGCTTACAAAAGTTTCCAATAAAACACTACTTAAACGGTTGAAAATCAATTAAAATAGGTTTTTTCATTCAAACAAGTTTTCACTACGATTATGAATTTGCAAATATAGTGATTAAAATAGCTGTTGATGAATTGATCAACTTAGCGAACAATTCATGTTTCAACGATACTTTATGATCCTACTTCGGAATACCTGTTGCGCGTAAAGCAAAAGAAGCAATGCCAGATTTAAAACTGAAATTTGTCTCATAATTCCTTTCATACGACACGGAGAATAAAGAGCAAATGCAAACGATGAATTATCAAAAAATAAGAGAAATAATCTCCTGTGTACTAATATTCCAAATGTATTCAAAAACGTTACTCTATAAGTCCTTCGTCTGTAATGTCCGCTCTATAAACATATTTAGAAAGACAGTTGCCATTTTCGAAATTCTGCCAGGTACAATTGTAAACAAGCCTCGTCGTTTCTTCCAAGTTTACTATTTTTGTAGCTACATTATGATAAGAAAATAACGCGACCACTTACGAATTGCACAATTTTGATTATTCCGGGAATAGAGCGGAAGTAGAGATGGTTAGTCGCGATTTCAGCTTGTGCATGCTCCGGTTTTGGCTGTCGGCCGGATCCGTCCACCGTTACCACGGTTTCCGACATCATAATCGTTATTCACTTTCTCCGTTCTTATCGAAAACTCCAAAGCACACCTGAAACGTGGCGCGAGCACTATTCCGTTTGCCGGAACTTTTTCTTTCAATCTTTCAATTTTGAGGACTTTTCCCTCACTTGGAATATGTGAGTTTAGGAAAAAGTTTTTTTGGAACAAATACCGCGCGTTATTTTGGTCGTTCAGGTGTCTTGTTTTTGACTCTTAATAATTTCTGGTTGCCCGTACCGTCCAGAGGCTCCGCGCGTACTATTAAGTTTGCGCCCTGCTCGCTCGATCCGCTTCTCTCCCCACTAGAAATGTGAGGTTATCATGTGACCGGTCATGTGACCGTCATATCTCGAAACAATTATGACCATTGTAACGAGTCATATATGACTAGTATGACTAAAAATTTTACTATACTAATATTACATTTCTCTGCACAGCGTGGAATACAATTAGAAACTCACATAATATGTGGTAAATAAACACAGAAAACATAATAATAATTTTTTCTATATATTTTTTCCGTGTACTATATACCGAAATGTATTAATATGGGTCTCTTGATAAATTTCAAGAATGATTCTGAGAGTAACATCATTTGTAATAATTTGTATGAATGCAACAAATTGAAGAAATTTAACTTTCTCTCAATAAAGACCAAGATGTAATGATATAATCATGTAATGATTGCGCTATTATATTATTAGACTAAGTGTTTGCGATTTGCGATCTATCTAATGTGCATAGTTTGAAATTTTAAATCGACTTTCTCTTCCATTTTTAAGTCGAAGAGTGCAAGATTCGCCATTTCAGTTATGCTTAGAATTGTAAGTACGTGTATTTATTGAAAAACAAAAAGTCGTGAAAGAAAAGGTCTATATCAGATACAACGTTGGCTTAAGTTCGTGAAATGTTACATTTTTCAGAAAATTGATTGTTTTATCTGCTTGTCACGTACTTAATTTGAAAAATATATTAAGATATCTCTTATACAAAAGAGGACCAAGATATCTCTTATACAAAAGAAATCCTAGAAACCGATAATTGAAGGATTAAAAACTACTTGGAAGAGTGAGAAATGAGCATTTTGTGAAGTCGTTGTAAAGTATTAAAGAACTCATTCAAGTACTTTAAGTATTTGAAGTAGTAATTAAGAAGCAGTAAGCGAAGTATTAGAAAAAAAATACTTGCACAATATAAGACCATGCAATATTACAAGTTTTCAAAGTACTATAATTAAAGAGTTCAGGATAGGAAGTATCAGACGTCAAAAATTGGTACTAACAATTAACGTTTTTTTGACATGGAATATTGTTATTTGGTACCCTCAAGATGGGTGCTTCCGCGTTGAGTGTACTAAATAACACCCAAGTTGAGTGTTTTTTTGACATGGGTTACAGGTTATATACTTGGTTTGTAAGGTTTTATTTTTTTAAACTATTTATTTGAAGTTATATTCAAATTCATGTAATATTATTCAATTGTTCAACTTCTTGAATGTTTGTGGTTTTCTTATCTGTTAAAATCGCTTCAAATTACTTTTTTAGGGCATTTATCTCATATGAACGTATTTTTGAACGATTTTCAAAAACACTATTGCCAAAAAACCTGCTACTTTTGTTTTATGTTTTCATGAAGCCCGATGGTAAGTAAGAGAAACACATGTTCCGTCCTCGTCCGCAATAAGATATTGAACGAAGACGGTGATACCTCATAAGCGCATTCCAAATTAATTTTTTCATTTGTGCATCAGAATAACCCTGGTACAAATTTGAAGAGGAAGTCTTTACGCCAAACTTGGTCAAAACTACGCCAAACTAGTAGTCCAAGTCTACGCCACTGAGTGCCGAAGTTACGCGAACGGTTAACCGCAACTACGCCAAAACGGTCCACGAGTACGCCAAAACAGTGAGCCACGAGTACGCCATTTGACCGATTGGCGTAAAGATGGTCAAGCGGACACATCTACGCCGTTTATGGCCAAATTTACGCCAATAGTCCGCACGGCTACGCGAAACGGTGCCGCTTTTACGCGATTTCGCAATATTTCCGCGTAGTCGTGGCAGCGATTAGCGTTGTTCTGGATAAAAACCAGGCGCGAAGCTCGATTAGCGGACACATCTACGCCGTTCATGGCCAAATTTACGCCATTAGTCCGCACGGCTACGCGAAACGGTGCCGCTTTTACGCGATTTCGCAATCTTTTCGCGTAGTCGTGGCAGCGATTGGCGTTGTTTTGGACAACGACAATATATAATAATTTGAAAGAGAAATTAGTTTCTGCAACATTTTTTAGTTTAAGTTATTTTCATTTTATTATTTAAAATTTGATTTTTATGAAAAAAATTGAAATAAAAATTTGTGTAGAAGTTTTTTTCATCACGAAATATTTTTTGAAGTAGGAGCTTCAGGCCAGGAAAGATTTTTGCTTATTTCATAGCGTCGAAAAGAACTCCCCCGACGTAGCTCGTGGACGCTGAAAAAGAATCGCTGAAAAAAATTCATTTCATCCATTTTCCGCGTCATTTGCGCCTGTCATTTATCCTCGGTGGGCGTAGGACCGTTCTCGAGATGCTTCCGATCGCTCCGCATCGGAAAAACGTCACAATCTCACTATGGCACAACTAATAACTGAATATTGAACGGACGTGCGGCGGCCGGCGACTGACGAGTGACTGAGGATGCGTTTGTTTAGACGCGTGGTCCTACTGGTCCTACGAAATGGTTCGCTTGGCTAAGGGCTCACCGGCGGTGAGTCACCGCTCAATCCCCACTTCTGCATTGGCAATACTTCTAATTTCTAGCGCTGACGACTCGCCCTACTCCACTCTCACGGTGAGCAGAAGAAAACAAAAAACGAGAAAATCGGCATTCCTTCGATGCTGAAAAGAGGAAGGCGAGACGTTGCCAGTTTCCAAGTGCCAGCGAATCCCAGGAATTTCCAGATTTCCGGGATCCGGAGGCTTTCGATAC
>JABFQM010003578.1:0-11412 GCA_022816865.1 Zelostemma sp. ZL-2020
CAAAATATTGTCGGAATAAACGTTAAATGGATCCAAATTTTTCCTGATGCTCCCAGCAAACAAAATTGGGTCTTGAGGAATAATACTAATTTTCGAACGCAAATCGTGTATACCGATTGAACTGATTGGTACGTTATCGATGTGAATTTCCCCTTTTACGTACGCCAAACGCATCAGAGCCGCGATTAGCGAGGATTTGCCGCCGCCAGTTCGACCGACAATGCCGATTTTCTCCTTCGGCATTATCGTAAAATTTAGACCCTTCAGAACGGGATTTCCACTAGGGCGGTACATGAGGTACAAGTCTTTGAATTCTATTTTACCCTTCTCGGGCCAACTTTCTCTTGGTTTGTTTTCGGGCTCGCTTTCAAACGGCGGCTCTTTCTCGAGTTTCGTAAACTCTAGAACTCTTTCTACTGACGTCATTTGGTTCTCCAGTTCTGTACTTTGGCGTACTCCCCATTGCAACATAACGAGCAATAAAATACTGTTCGAAATAGCAAGTCCTACGCTACCTGGTAACGCCTTTTCGTCGAACGTGAAAAAAATAACTATCGTAAAAGTAATATAAAGGCAACAAAGTAGATCGATGGAAATGGAGAAGGCACGATTACAGCATAGAAATAAATGCCATGAAGCAGTGTGAAGGTCTTGATGAGCGTCGAACTCTTGTTTCAGTCTCTCTTGTGCTTGGGAAGATCTAATCGTTGCAAGGCCGCTGAGAGTAGCACTTAAATGGTCGTATATTGGCGAGCGAGCTACACAAAATACAATGAATTTAAGATTTGCGATTTAGTTCAGTCAAAAATGCACTTATTCCTTCGTGTCGATAAATAACTCACTCATTCCTTCCAAACGTTTAACACTACGACTAGTTCTGATGTAAAATACACGTAATAAGTAGACGAGGACGAGCATGATTCCACTAGATACTATGAATAACGGATTTATGATCGAAATGATAACAAGAGTCGATAGGAATCGTAAAAAGTACTCCACAGTTTCGAACAGGACCATTGGTAAGCTTGTATCAATGTTGCTAATGTCTTTGGAAAATCTGTTGAAAAATAAAATTTTACTGTGGTCAAATGAATAACTGGCTGATTTCACCTATTCATGATGCGCCCAGAAGGATGAGCAGAAAAAAAACGCATAGGAGCACGAATAACACTGTCCAGCATAGCTTTATGGAGATTCTGCGATGCTCGGAAAGTCACGTAGTGAAAACTTATGATTGCCACTACATTGAGAATTATTTGCAGAAGTACCATACTGCTGTACCAAAAAACGTAAATGTTCCTCTTAGAAACTTCGACGGTCTCGTTCTGCGCAGCTTCTATTGAATTCACCCAGAACGATAGGAAGTAATCGGACCCCTGATAAATGACCTGCAATGTTGAAGAAAAACATCATATACTTATTTGCACCGGATAGAAATCAATGAGTTTGGTATCAAACTTCGATTCCGGCGAGAAATAATTTATTGCAAGCTTATCCCATTACATTATTCAAGGTAACCAACGTCAAAACGAATAAGACGAGCCACCATTTGTTTACAGAAGCGAAGAAAGATAAGTAAACTTTGGAAGAGATTTTTCCGTATGTTCTGGTTTCAAGGTTGATTGGATTTTCCTCCATCGTCCCAATCGACGATTCAAACTTTTTTGTGTTCAATTCGAAAGAACTCAATTCTTCATCTTCCTCAATTGCTGCTGATTGTTCATGCAATTTTATATTAGAATTCTGTATTTCTTCAAATCTACCATAAGCGACAATTCGACCTTCATCTAACGCCAGTACATGATCGACCAGTTTCAAATATTGAATTTGATGCGTCACTAAAATAATTGTTTTTCCTCTCAAAAAAGTTTTGAAACACTCGTTGAATATACGCCTTCCTACTTCCGCATCGACGGCGGACAGTGGATCATCGAAAAGATAAATGTCCGCATCGGAATAGACAGCTCGGGCTAGAGTTATTCTTGAACATTGACCACCGCTCAAGCTTAACTTCCCAACGGCAGTTTCATCACCGTTTGGAAATAATGAAAAGTCGCGTTTCAGTTGACAAGCTGAGATCACTTTTTCGTATCTGGATAAAGAGTTTCTTCACACGTTTTGACTTGAATAGTCGTCGTAAAAAATTGTAAAATTGTCCTTACCTTTCATAGTTCATAGGATTCGCGAAAAGAATATTTTGCCTCACGGATGACGAGAAAATCCAAGATCCTTGGCAAGCATAGGCGACTCGCCCATTGATGTCTAAAATTCCACTGGTCAATGGAAGCTCCTCGAGTATCACTTGAAGCAGACTTGTTTTTCCAGATCCTATTTTTCCCACTACGGCTACGAATGTTCCGTGTTTCACCTCAAAACTGACATCGTCTAAAACGTCTCTTCCAGAACTGGATGACCATTTTGACACAACTTTCTCGAAAGATACTGCAACATCAGCTGAACGATCGGTAAGTGTTTCTTGCTGTGATTCAAGTTCGGTGTTGGTCCGCTCGTCAAAATTCAAGAATTTCTCGATGCGCTTTATCGATGCCATGCCATCACCGAAAGCTGTGCAAGCTTGAGGTTGACAATTCATGATTTATCATTGAAACTGCTATAATTTACGATCGTTTAATCACTCACCATTTGGAAATCCATAGAATGCAGCAAACTGAAGAGTGTTAAAGAATGCCATTACCAGGTAAATATTCTCCGCTGTTATTCTGTTTCCCGAATAGATGAATGTTACTAACGAAATGAGAAAACAGATTTTAGTAGCGTAAAATTCTAGGGAAACGTTCAAGTGGACCAGAATGTTAATCCTTCGAATCGATGTTCCTTCCATCCTACAATTGAATTCCAAAAGTTTTTCAAAAAGGCGGTGTAACGATTAACAATTGCATAACTTTTACTTACATTCTAGCTTTTTCTACGAGCAGAGAAAAATATCTTTCCCAAGTGTATATTTTCACGGCCAGAATTCCTCGAATGATTTCGTTCATTAAATTTAATCTTGTATCGGTTCTTCCATTTGATTCGGGAGTGGCGATGGATACTTTCTTCGCTATGAAGACTGAAACGTATTCCACACATATATTTTACTGTTCCCATACAATGCATGGAGTACATAAACTATTGTTTCCGACGTACTGAAGAAGAAAAGTGTTATAAAAGTGAAGATGATTCCGGCAAGCATTTCCAAATTCGTTTTCTTATAGATTATGCAGCTCACAACAATGATTTGTATTGGCGAAATCCATATGTAATGCATAGTAAGCATGTCTCTATCGAATTTGCCTACGTCGTTGGTCAACAAGTTAATAACCTGGAATACAAAATGTAGAAAGCAAGTTTTAAATAACGTAAAAATAAGCATATTGATCTTCCGTTTCATACTTTGAGAATCGTACGATTGGACTATTGAAGAAAGAAACTATTCAATTTGATACTGTCGTATCAATTTAACTTTATAATATTTGATTAAACTTACAGCAAAGTCATTTTAATTACATGTCATCATTGAATCAAGCAATAGTTATTAGGACTAATCTTTTTCACCGTATACATAGTCAAGTTGAATAAACTACCTAGTTAATCAAACATTTTCAACCGTACAGCACAATTTGCTGTACCACGAAAAAGGGGACGTCGGTTTTCGTTAGATTTTTTGCTATTACACTATACTGTTAGACTGACCTGTCCACTTGAGGATCTCTCGTTTAGAGATATCATCGACGTTCGCAGTAGTTTTCTGTATATAAGAGTAGAAACAGCCACGTTCATCATAACACCAATTTTGCGTAACCAGTGAAATACATGGTTGTATAGAAAAGTTCCAACAAATAAGCACGCAACGAGAGTCAAAGCGCAGTAATACGCTTCGGTCTTTTCAATGGTATTTTTTGGACTAAAGTAATTTACAATTCTTGAGATACTTATGGTCTGAACGATCCTGTAACGAAATGATGGCGTATTCTAAATGAACCGGTATTTTTTTATACCTATAAATATATCATTCTTCCGTATTACTTATTAATTTTTTCACTTACTTTATTATCAGTTCATTGAAGCCTTCCGCTATACCCACGACTATGAATTTTTTGCCAAAACATTTGACAAATACTCTCAGTAAGCTCGGTGTTTCGAACTTTTTAGACCCTATTTCTTTGCTCCAACATTCGCATATCTTGTCTCCTAAATAAGTACTCTTACAGTCATCAGGCGGTTCATACAAATCCGACTCTTCTAAATCTCTCTCCCAGCCAGTGCGGAAAATTCTCAGCATCCATCTGGAAAGGAACCAAAATCGTTTTTACTGTCTTTTACTGATTGCAACATTGGTATTTAATTTTCAAAGTAGTAACTCACGCGAATGAAATTCTCGATAAAACGTTGGCATTTTGAAGCGGATTTTCTAAGTTTCGTTTTTTACTGTCGTTCATTGTAGTAGAATTTATTGGGACTTGTCATTTCATGTAATAAAACTACGATTTTGTGTAATCGATGGATTCGAATTTCTCATGCTTAACATGCAGTCATGAAAACTATGATGTGTTCGCAGTAAACGCTACCAATGGTCTGTTTTTTACTCTTATATTTTATTTTCTACACTTGTTAAAAAAGCCACTATCCGATGTTAGTATTTTCGAAATGTATCGCAACAAGGCTCGCCTGATAACAAGTACTTATGCGATAAAATTACTTGAAATGCTATACTTAAGTTTCGAATTTCTGAGCTCAAAGTGAAAAAAAGAACACACTTAGTTTCTAAAGTGATTGTCCTGAATGAAAAAGGTCATTGACAAGTAATGTACGAAAAATAAGTACAAAAGAATAAATATTTCTAATTTGTTTCCGAAAATAAGAAAATGTAATCTGAAACAGTTTTGCGTTACGCAATATTCTCTTCATAAAGCATGCACAAAAAACGAGCATTTTATGCCCTGCAGAGCCAAGGAAAAAAGTGCATTTTTCGTGTATTTCTTACGAAAAATACGGTGTGTAACGCGTGCGAAATTGTAAAAATTATTGCAAATGGCAATGATTCCAAAATTTTTATTCAATAGTGGGGAAAATTATACTAAGATACATTGTATTTGTTCGGCGATTTCTTAACTTTACAAAATCGAAATAAAAAGTAATATTTTTCAAACAAATAGTTATAAATTGTGCAAGTGTACATTGAGGAACAAACAGAATCATTTTTGTAAATAAATCTCCCTTAAATTATAGGCCAATAGAGTCAGAAGATGAATACAATATTTCCTAATTTTAATGGCAATCTGCTACTTATGTACGTAGAAGAAACTCAGTACTAATTATTCTTCTCGTAGTAAGCCTTTTCAGCACTATTGGTCAAGATCCGAGCCATGGCAGGTCCAGCTTGTTGTACTAATGCGAAAAAATATCCTTTTTTTTTCTGCAACAACTTATACGGTGGGTCGAATTCCTACGAAATGAAAACCCTTTCTAGGATTTCATCTAAAAATTTCATTTTCGCGAATTATTATTTTGAAGCTCACCACGACAGACCCGGCATCCATAACTAAAACTCTATCACTATCGATGATAGTGTTCAGCCGGTGAGCGATAGTTAGAACCGTGCAGTCATCGAAATTTTTCTTAATCGTTTGTTGAATAAATTTATCCGTTTGCAAGTCGACGTTGGCTGTAGCTTCATCTAAAATCAGGATCTTATTTTTGTTAATAATAGAACGCGCAAGGCACAAAAGCTGCCGCTGTCCTTTACTGAAGTTTTTGCCGCCTTCGCGGACCTCAGTTTGCAATCCCGCAGCTAAGTCTGCGACTGCGCTTTTCATTTTCACATCGTCCAGAGCCTGAACATTAAAAAACCCAAGTTTTAATTTCATTTCTTTAAAAAGAAGCAACTTAATCGACTCCACTTTTTACCTGCCACAAAATATTGTCAGAGTAAACGTCAAAAGGATCCAAGTGTTTCCTGAGACATCCCACGAAAAGAATCGGCTCTTGTGGAATGATGCTTATTTTCGAACGCAAATCATGGATACCTAGTGCGCTGATTGCTACGTCGTCAATGTGAATTTCCCCTTTCATGTACGCCAAGCGCATCAGAGCAGCGATCAGCGAAGACTTCCCAGCGCCTGTTCGACCGACGATGCCGATTCGTTCCTTCGGCATGATTGAAAAATTCAGACCCTTGAGAACGGGATTTTCATCACGACGATACATGAGGTACAAGTCTTGGAATTCAATTTTCCCCTCCTCGGGCCAACTCTTTCTTGGTTTGTTTTTGGGCTCGCTTTCGAACGGTGCTTCTTCCTCAAGTCTAGTAAACTCCAAAATTCTCTCTACGGACGTCATTTCATTCTCCAATTCCGTGATTTTTTGTATTCCTAATGCCAACACTTCGACTAAAAGAATAGTGTTCAAAATGGCGAACCCTACGTTGCCTGATAATGCCTTTTCGTCGAACGTGAGAAAAAAAACTATCGTGAAAGTAATTAAAAGGCAACCGAATACATCCATGTAAATGGAGAAGGCACGATTACAGCATAAGAACATTTCCCAGGCCGAAGTATGAAGGTCTTGATGACAGTCGAATTCTTGTTTCAGTCTCTCTTGTGCTTGGAAAGATCTAATTGTTACAAGGCCATTGAGAGTCGCATTTAGATGATCGTATATTGGTGAACGAGCTGCGCAAAATTAAAGAAATTTAATATCTGCAATAATTGTTCGATTCGTGATGAACCAAGTCAGAAATTTACTTATTCTCTTCAAACGTTTCAGGCTACGGCTGGTTCTGATGTAAAATGTGCGTGAAAAGTAAACGAGGATAAGCATGATTGTGCTCGACACGATCAATAGTGGATTCATGATCGAGACTGTAATAATTGTTACGAGTAAACGAAGACAGGAATTCACAGTGTCATACAGATCTAGAGATAAACGTCTGTCCATGTTCACCATGTCTTTAGAAAATCTGTTGGAAAAATATTATTCAACGGAGTATTATTATTGAACGGAGTTTTATCGAACCTGTTGATGATCTGTCCAGAAGGATTGATGCTAAAGAAACTTGTAGTAGCGCGAATTACACTGTTCGTCATATTTTCATGAAGGTTTTGCGATGCACGTAAAGTCATGCTGTAAAAGCTTATTATCGCTGCTACATTGAGGATTATTTGCAAAACTGTCATACCGCTGATCAAGGAAATGTAAAGGTCATTTTTGGAACTTCCGAAAGTCTGGTTTTGTGCATGACTCGCTGATTTCATCAAGGCAAACATAAAATAGGTAGAACCTTGACTAATCACCTGCAAAATTTTTAACGAAGCATTAAACGACGTGTACATTACGCATTTGCTAGTAATAGAGTGTTTTGGTATGCGAAACTTTATTCAATTACATTAATCGTGAGTTGGATCGCGAAAACGACTGAAACGAGTGACCAGTTTTGAACGCTAGCGAAGTATGATAAGTACACTCTGAAAGAGACTTTGCCGTAGGTTCTTAATTCCACATCGTTTGAACGTTTCACCATCGTATTCGTCGACGATTCAAACTCCTTCACGCTCAACTGGGAAGAGTTCAAACACTCGTTTTCTTTGTCGGTTACTAATTCTTCCGGCAATTTTAGGGTTGACTTCTGCATGTCATCGAATGTTCCACAAGCGACAACTCGACCTTCATCCAACATTAATATACTATCGACAAATTTCAAGTACTGCATTTGATAGGTTGTAAAAATAATGGTCTTTCCTTTCAGGAAAGTTTTGAAACATTCGTTGAAAATGCGCCTTCCTACTTCCACATCGACGGCAGTCAGTGGATCATCGAAGAGATAAATATCCACATCCGAATAAACTGCTCGTGCCAGATTTATTCTTGCGCATTGTCCACCGCTTAAGCATATTTTCCCAATTACGGTTTCGTCGCCGTTCGGAAACAATGAAAAGTCTCGTTTCAGTTGACAAGCAGATATCACTTTTTCGTATCTGAAGTTTAAATAACATTTTTACTTTCTTTTGCGAACGTAATGTAAAAAATTGTTGAAGAAGTTACCTCTCTTCGTTCATAGGATTGGCGAAAAGAATATTTTGCCTCACAGATGACGAGAAAATCCATGATTCCTGACAAGCGTATGCGATTCGCCCATTAATTTCCATAATGCCTGTGCTCAAAGGAATTTCTTCGAGAATGGCTTGGAGAATGGACGATTTTCCCGAGCCCATTTGCCCCACTACGGCTACCAATTTTCCGTGTTCAACTTCGAAATTTACACAGCTTAAAAATGGTTTTTCTGGATTTTGTGACCATTTTAATCCAACTTCTTTTAAAGACACTGCAATGTCGGCTAAGCGATTGTTCAACGTCTCTTGCTGCAGTCCGAATTCGACATTCGGTAGCTTTTCCTCGAAATTCAAGAACTTTTCTATACGCTTTATCGATACCATAGCGTCAACGAAGCTCGAAAATGCTTAAAGTTCATTGGATCATTTATCACACATTAATTGACGAGATTTTTAAATAATTGTACTGCCACCTACCAGTAGGGAATCTGAGAAATACATCGGACTGAAGGTCAGAGAACAAAAATATCACGATATAAATATTGTCCGCTGTGATTTCATTTCCTGAGTAGATGTAAGTAACGAGTGAAATGAGAGCACAGATTTTAAAACCGTAATGTTGTAAGGAAACGTTCGAGCAGATCAGTCTGTTGGTTTTTCTAATCGATTTCCCCTCCATTCTGCGATTCAATAAATTGAATATCTTTAAATGACGCTACAAATATTTTATACTCGCATGCTGATTAATCAGTGATTTCGGCTCCTCAGACCATATGAAAAAAAACCATTGTGAATACTTACATTCTCAATTTTTTAATCAGCTGAGAGAAATATTTCTCCCAAGCGTACATTTTTACAACTTGAATTCCCTGAATAATTCCGTTTATCAAATTTAATCTCTTGTCTGTTCGGTCGGCCAATTTTAGAACAGCGCTGGATATTTTTTTTGTTATAAATGCTGAAATGTTTCATAACTGTACGTTATTGTTTTCATAGATTATATTGACTCGTGAGTTATCGGAAGCGCAAATTAAATTACTTCAAACATACCATACATTAAAAGTACAATTAAATAAGTGATCATTCCGGCAAGCATTTCCACCTTGCTCTTTTCATAGATAATGTATCCTACGATAATGATCTTAGTCGGCACGATCCACAGATAATGTATTGAGGGCACGAGAGCAACGAATTTCGAAACATCAGTACTTAGCAAATTGACAACCTGGAGTACGAAATGCATTTAATTGCGAGATTTCAAATTCTTAAAGTAAATTAGTAGTGTCCTGCCAGAAAATGTCCAGCTGCCTGACTGAATTTTTATTCAAGCCGCGGAGATACTTAAACAAATTTTGATGAACCTAATCCCATTATTAGGGCTTTTGGTAGCGTGAGGAAGACTATACCTGTCCAGTTGTT
Source organism: Zelostemma sp. ZL-2020 (assembly GCA_022816865.1). Classification (NCBI taxonomy): domain Eukaryota; kingdom Metazoa; phylum Arthropoda; class Insecta; order Hymenoptera; family Platygastridae; genus Zelostemma; species Zelostemma sp. ZL-2020. The sequence goes on from JABFQM010003578.1 coordinate 9,468, forward strand.
GTCTGCTCGTTCAAAGGTATCGTCGACGTTCGCAGCAGTTTTCTGTATATTAATGTAGAACACGCCACATTCATTTGTACACCGATTTCGAGCAAGCAGTTAATCACATGATTGTAAAAGAAACTTCCAACGAACAAACATACGAAAACTGTCAAAGCGTAGCAGCATCCCTCGGTTTTACCCATTGTGTTTTCTGGACTGAAGTAATTAACGATTTTAGCTAGAACAAGTACTTGCACGATCCTATAATGACATATAATGGTGTAGTAAATCAAATAATCAGGTTTATTACAAGTTTTTTCAGTCGCTGCTCAGAAAAGTGATCAATACGTCCATAAAATAAACTAATCTACATCTTGTTTTAACGTACTTCAAAATAATTGCATGAGAGCCTTGCGCTAGACCTAAAAGTGCGATTTTTGTGCTGAAAAGTTTTACAAGTACTTTTAACAGGCTTGGGTTTCTTTCATTTTTCGGATCTTTTGACTTCATTTCTCTGCTCCATAATTCGCAAATCTCGTCACCCAAATGGGCACTCTTGCACTTATCGGATGGCACGTACAAATCCGATTCTTCTAAATCTCTCTTGTAACCAAGAAAAAAAATTTCCAGTAACCATCTAAAAAACGTTATTAGTTTCAAATCAGATTAATTTTAAATTATAAATGAAAACCTTCCGACTGCAACTGAAGAAGTCAATAACTTTTCCTCTTTATCGAAAACTATAATTGATTTGGATTCAAAATAGAAATGAATACTCACGCAAATAAAATTTTGGATAAAACGTTAGCCCCTTGTCTGGGATTTTTCAAGTCTTTTTTCATTCCACCGTCCATCGTGGTGGATTTTATTACAGCACGAAAATTTATGCGCTATTTGTCTCGTAATAAGATTTTATTGTTAGCGAAGTACAATCTTATACTTGTTCCGTACTTCACTTTCCTTCACAAAAATTATAACTTGTGCTTTATCAAATTCTCAGAAGTGCATGCCGAATAGTTGCATGTGAAGCATCTGAGACAGTACCTCGCTCACTGCACTGTATGTACAAAACCAGTTTTCTAAATTTTACATCACGTCAACGGATTTTCGTTTCTTGCACAATGCCTGCACGTAGATAGCGACAGCTAATGAAGATTCTCTTCTTTTCATTTGTTAGAAGTGTACCCTTGTACGTCCTATCACGTACCAGGATTTCCCCTATCAACTTTTTCAAATACGGATATTTAATAGAGCTTATAAATACATCAAAAAGATATAAATAAAATAATTTAACGAGCGCAATTATTGGAATAACAGCCTGTTCGCGATTGCTGGGCTTTTTCAGTACCAAAAAATAGACAAACAACTCTATTTATAAGTAGTAATGTTCACTTTGTTTCAAAATTATTTTTTTCTGAAAATTGAGTTCAACGCTGCAGTAAATGATGTTTGAAATGTACGGACAATTTTCCTTGCTGTAGCTCAATAACGAGTTCGTGAGTGTATTAGATCCATTAAATTTATGACATTTTAAATTTGATTGTCTTGATTTAAATTAAATAAATTATGTGCGGAATGTATTTATTTATGCGACTTATGAAGTCAATGAAACACTGTTTTGTGTATGGGTATGATTTTTTTTGGGTTTTTTAATTGGAGTTATTGTTGAGATTTTAAAAACAAAATGTAAATCAAGTCAGTTTGGTGATAAAAATAAAATTAATAATGGATTGTTGGGTCTTTTTTTTCATATTCAGACTATATCATAAACATATGTGCACGTATGGAATTTTTAATGCCGTTATTTCTTAGATTATGTTCCCCATGTTTCTTTTTTCCGACGAATAAAGAAGGGATGAAAGAAATAGACACTTACATATATATTTTATAGTTATCAAAATAATAATTTACACATTCTAACAAATGCTAACGAAGTATCAAAATTAGTACAAAATATAAATTA
>JABFQM010003579.1:0-11407 GCA_022816865.1 Zelostemma sp. ZL-2020
CATGTTACTAATTGCGTACTCGAGTACGAATCCTCGAATCCGGGGTGAATGGAACAAAGAATGACGTGGAATTAAGGTCGCCAAAGCTTCTCAATAATTTTCCAAGATTTTCGCAATTAATATGCTTCGGAAGATTCGAATCTTTGTCAACGAATCCAAACTCTTGACGCTTTATTTATGAATCCGTAAATAAACAATTAAAAACCGGAAAGAAAATTTGTTCAAATTTTCGCAGTGTCGCAGAATTTTGCTCTTCTTATTGGAAGTTGAATGTTCTAGCAAATGTTACGATTTCAGCCCTTTGTGAGCTATGGGTACAGATTTTTAAACGTTTCTATCTGCATCGTATAAATCTCGTCCAACCTCCATTCACGGTCACGGCATAACTCACGACAATCAGATCCATACATTCTCTGCCCATACCACAAAGACACATTTACACTGTTTACTCTCCGATGTCATGCGGCACAGGATAAAAATGCGAACGTTCTCGGAATGATATCGTTGATGATTTTTATGTCGGATTTCGTGAAACTAACAAGTTTCTCAATTCTCGGAACGTACGAGCACTTGAAGAGTTTTGTATTACTAAAAGTACTTCTCGTTTGTGGAGCAACCAGGTTAATACTTCAAACGTTCGTTTAATTTTCCTCGAAACGTTGATTCAAGATAATGATTTTTCAAAAGAACGCATAAATTGGCCCATTAATTACGTAAGGAAGGTATTCATTTATATTTTATTGTTCGGGACGTGGCACTGATTCATCTCGCATACGTTCAACGCTTTCAATTGAATTTCGTGACATTGGTATGCGGGCGCATCACTCGCGCAACTTGAAATACCAATAAACGTGACCTAACAAATTCATGATGCGCGCAATAACTATCGAATGGGAGGGGTTGACGGATATAAGATATGTACCGACAGACTTTCAGGTGAAGACGTTCAGCTTATCGTAGCAGAGCAGAATCGACTCTTCGAAAAATGGCTCTTAAGGTACTTCAGTTCCAACAATTAATCTTCATACTTAAAATTTTTCTCCTTCCTAAAAAGAGTAATGCAGATTCCACTCTTTCTGTATTCAAATTTCATCCGAAAATAATTTAAAGACAACTACAATAAATGTATTCAAAGCCGTGAAATTCTATCAACAGTGCATTATTCTTCTCTGCCTCGCTGCTTCTACAACCGCGGGTGTGGTTCCGATTATCGCGAATGCCGAAAACGTGGAAGTGGCGCCACTTGCCAATTCTGCACCTTTAAGGGCCTATGCATCTGCCCAGTACGTCATTGGTCCAGCTGCCCCAGCTCTAAGGGCTTACGCATCTGCACCGATAACTGTAGGCCAGTACGCTGCTCCAGTTTTTAGAACCTTTGGACCTGCAGCGATAACTGCTCCCGTTGTTAAATCAGCACCAATTGCAGTTGCAGCACCTTTTGCTGCTTCGCCAATCGCTGCACCAGCAGGATTTCCCGCAGTAGCTAAAATTTCTGACGCGAATTTGCCAGCTTTATCTGCGCCGCTGGTTTATACCGCTGCTGGTTACTCTGGTTATTTTTAAAGGTCCAACTATAGCTGCTGTTTGATACGTCGTGAAATTTCAAAGGTTAAGCTAGCTGCTGTTTGAAACGAAATTGTTAATTGTTACTTGTTGGCAAATGTTAAATATCTAACCAGTTTTTTAGAGAATAAGATGTATATAATGCGAAGAGATCTCTATCGAAGAAAAGTACTGGAGTACCTTTCTTGGATAAGCGAGATAATTGTGATGAAAAATGGATGTTCATAAAAATTACGAATAAAGCGTTCCGTTAAACTTTCACTTTTGTACGGAAAATCTATGAGTTCATTGAGGCATTCCCAATTAAACCGATTGCGAAATGTTTGATAAGTTTTCGTGAATCAGGTGGTCAGAAACGTGGTCTGCATGTCGATGACTGCGTTTATATCGGCGCAAATGCCACTGTCACTGCGTGGGCGTAAAAAAAGTAAAAGCAGTGAGCAATGTCACGCTAACGCGTGCATTTGTAATCTACTTTTACGTCATTACTTTCTTCAGTGCGAAAGAGTGACCTCAGAACAGTAGGTGTTATTGCATGCGACCTTGTCTTATGCAACACATATTTCGGATGTGTTGTAATACACACAATACGCTGGTCTTGTGTTTCTTTCCCGCATAAAGTCTTTGTACAATTCGTCTCATTCGCTCAATCGGAATAATTGTATCGATTACTTGCAGTACTTCTCGGTACCTTTAATTTGCAGTAAGTTAAATGTCCCAGTAACGGACCACCTAAGCAAAATTCGAGATTCAAATGCTGATTTCCAAGTGAAAATAACTTTTTAGATTCTGTTTTTTTCATAAACAATGTAGAATTCTCTTGAGAACAAGTTGCATTTTTTGTTCTTGTACAGTTGTAATTAGTTTTTTAATTGCGTGCAATTAAGTAGTCGGAAGCACGAATGTCCCAGTAATGGACATGGCTGGGAAAAACGTGATTACGATTAAAATTGAAAATTATTTTCAACTACGAGTGTTGTCTGAAACGACAGCTTTTTATTTTGTAAAAAAAGTTAATAATAATACCTTACTCCTAATTTGATTAATTCGTGAAAAATCTCCAGCCCTTTCGATAATTCGATCTCAAATCAATGTTCGTGGTAAAATACACCGTGAACAATAAATATTGAAATGTACAAAACGTTCCAATTCAGCGAATCAATAATTTATATTTATCCGAGACAAATCTGTCTACATTTCGAAACGAATGTTTGTGTTTACCAACGCGGACGATCACTTTCGAGTTATATACGAGCATTGTTTCGGATTCGTTTTATTCTGTCCCGGTTCATTTTTTTCCATACAATATCCTTCGGAAGAAACAGCTAGAGACATATGCGCGAGTCATTCAAAATGATTTACAGTCTCGTATCTTATCGCTTTACTCAATTTCACTGCCAGCCATAATACGCGATACGTAATTCGATGGAAACCGGTACACAACTTGATATATTTTGTCCAGTGAAAGACCTATGAACTCACACCAAACACGTATGCATGGTCAACCAATCATTGACCGAAGGTGAGGAAAAAAAGCGTCAACTACCAAACCATATTTACAAAAATTATCTGAAAATGACGTTCGGGCCAGAGTATTTTCGCTCGTTATTCCGTAAAAAAAGTGTCGGGTTCGAATTCCCAAGGTCATTCCTTGATCCACCCGAGTACACTTTTCTTTTCCTTTCCCAAACTCTTTTTCTACATTCTTCCGAATCCCAGAATCCATAGGCCAACAATAAAAATGGGATAAAGACTTTCACTGGTTCCAAAACTTTATTCAATCTTAAAAAAACAATGATTAACGAAACGAGGTAACATGACGAGAAGCACTCTTCAGACCAAGACGGGAGAGTAGGTCAGACCTTGAGCGGGCGCGGAATAAGCAACGGGAGAACTGTACCCCGCAGCATAGGCCGAATAGGGTGCGGCAATAATCCTTCGAACGACATTGGTGGTGACCGCTGCCGGAACAGGTGAAGCTGAAGCACGCACCGGAACAGTCTGCTTAATTTCAGCGATGAATGGTCCATTCCGGTTTCTCGTCTGATTTTCGTTCAGATCGTCAGCCTCCGATCGTCGGGCTTGAATTCGAGCCCGATTGGTGAATTTACCGGATTGGACGTCGACGACTTCGACATCGGAATCAGGCCCGATGCTAGGAATGGCCGGTTGTGCGGGTCTTGCAGAAATCGCGGGCACTGCAGCTGCAGCTGCAACGAACGGAGCCACTGCGGCGACGATTGGTTCTCGACTGACGACTGCGTTGAATCCGTTGACGTCGTCAGCGGTGTAGTCGACGATTCTTCGAGTTCCATCAGCTTCTATGAGACTGTAGCTACCTGTGACGACGGGACCAGTTCTGGATTCGTATTGGGCTTTGGAGTCTCCCGTGATTGGATCAAAAACGTCGTAGGCGAAGCTATAAGTGGGCACCGGGTCAATCTCTTCGTATCTTGTCGCGATTTTGATTGGTATAGTCCGGACAATCGCGCCCTGGGCGGAAATCGCCATCCCCAAGATGATGATGAGCTGTGGGAACATTTTACGGTGGAATCGAAGTCTTCAATTGTTTCAGATTCGCGTAATTGTTGAATCAAAGTTAGTAGAAATATGTGCTAGTCTGGAATGATTACGCTGCATTTAATGCTACTTCTAAAGTTACAATTGGCTTTCCTGCGTTGTATAAGACTGGCGTAAAATTACTGAAAGTGTTATATTTTGTTCGCTTAATAAGTAATGAATACGTATTATCTGATCGAGTTACAAATTTGCTGTCAAAGGATTATTTGATTCGCGCGAGAACTGCGTTGGAAAAACAAGTGTCGCGGTGTGAATTGGTTGATGATTGTCATGAGATTTTGGAAGTTTGGTGACGTACCTTGCAGGCCATGTCTATTTGCGAGAGGATCACTAAAGAACTGATGCCTCGGGGTAACACCACCTAGTCTTTTATACTTAGGATGCGCTGTAGCGACGATTCAGCAGGTATTCTTTGAACCCAGTGGTCCCCACTTAACTATACCAATGACCTCCTCATAGCTGCGTATCATGTACCAACTTATATTTCTTCATATCGATGCTCGCTGAGAAACACCGCCTAATACGCGACACGAAAACAAATGTTTTCGCAGCCGCGAGAGGAACGATTCGTTGCCTTTTTGTCGTAACTGCCAATTTTCATTCTTTTCGTCGTTCGAATGGTAATTAAACACGCGATCGCGATGAATGGCTGATTTTATTATGGCTTTTGGTAAACTAAAGAATACAAATTGAAGACTGAGTGCTGAGAAACACTGCTTTTTTAGAACGAGTGCCTTAGGCTCGAAAGTGTATATTAAATATTTTCGTCTAATCAGAGTTGTACTCTGAAAATCATGGGAAACCGACAGAGCGAGATTCGTGCTTCGGAAATAACGTAAGCATAGAGAAATGATATTTGTTATGAATTTGTTGAGTTTGCATCACTCACGAATAATATTCAGAGAAATCTGAAATGTTTGAAAACGAATTATGTAATCGTTAAACGTCTATAATCGCAGTTGGAGAATGCGATTGATGAAAAAGAAATTATTGAAATACTGAGCACGAAGTGAAATAAATGCATAGAATTCGTGTATAAATCACGTCCTAGACGATTCGAGCACATACTAAACATGCCGCAGTTTCGGTGTTTCTTCATCTCGTAAATTACTTGCAACTTCATTACATTCGCTTTTTTTTACATTCTTTTCATATAATTCGAACATAGTCCCTTTGTACTTAACCGATGCACTATCGAATAAGCATATCTGCGAATCGCTAATTAAATTCCACTTACAATTATTTTTTAAGTGTGTTAACTTTTATGAGATGCCGTATTTTTTTCATCGAAACAACGTAAATTGTTTTTTCTGTTGCAAATTAGTACGAGCAGGATAATTTCAATTATACATTTTGTTATGCGTTCGAATGACACAGTAACCAGCTTTGCAGTCCCTTATGCAACATTACCTTTGATGGAAGTATTATTTAACACAATGATATCTATGATTACGTACAGATTATATCGCCCAATTAACGTTCAATCATTAAGCTCGCGCCGTGTTTTTTTAAACTTGTTTGTTGAATCCACAGAAAGATTGTGATTTGAATATTAAAAAGCACGGTAAATGGCGATTTCTATACCATTTTTCCGCAGTTTATTTTCCAGTTTACCGATACATTGCAACAATTTACAAAAGACGACAAAATTATGAAAAATCGTAACTGGACATTTACCTTATAGAACCTCGGAAAACTGTCTGTTTCTTTTCCATTTTTCATCGAGATTTGGAAATGTTCCCTACTTTCGTTTTGTTTTCTTCTTTAGCTGCGTTGCGAACCAGTAATGGCGTGGGTGAAAGTGTCTTTTGGCACTGAGTACGTAATTAAACATGGATGATTCAATGTCAGTGGTTCAGCATAGCCACTAACGATTCCAAGCACTTGTCGAGTGTTACTCAATTTTTCAAAAAGTGCACGAAATGCCCTGCACGAAGCAGCGGTTAAGTAATTCTTGGCTCAATTTTCATTCGTATACGTTGCTGCCACATTATTTATTGGGCACATGTAGAGTATAATACATTTCGGGAATGGCAGTTGAAATAAAACCCCATTGAATATTCCGATTTCATAAACGCGAAATCGGAAAAAAGGCAAAAATTTACTTCGCACATAAATTAAGTAACCGTTATTATTTTAAGTTTCGAATGTCTGGAAATAAGGAACAATATTGGGTCGTTTATAAATATTTTATTAACAAGTTTATCACCACGTAAAATAATGATGTATATACAATGATTTGACCAGGACTTAGATGACTACAAACATGTTCAAATTAATGTTGGTAAGCGACGACAGGAGTGGCGAAGTAAGTAGATGCGCCTTTCGGTACCACCGGAATAGCGCCATGAATCACAGGTTCTCTATGAACTATCGCGTTGAATCCGTTTATTGGATCGGCGGTATATTCAACGACTCTTCTACTTCCGTCAGCTTCAATGAGACTATAACTTCCAGTGACGACGTCTTTATTCCTCGTTTCTTGCTGGTGTTTCGTGTCACCTGTGCTGGCATCATTAACGTGGTAGGCGAAGGAATATTGCGGATAAGGATCATAATTTTCAGCAGGAAGTACGCTAGCTTTAGCCATTGACGCTGTCACCATTAAAATTACGAAGCTCTGGAAAAATCGATGTATTCATTTCGGTTTTAATTTATTCAACTTCCCGAGTACATACTACTTAAGACGAGTCGGAATCTGTTCTGTTTTATCTGCAAAAATGTTGAAACTTCAAAAGCACTATTTTTTTAGAGTTTAGGTCTCTTAGAAAAACCCTTCTCTGTAATGTAACGATATATATCAATGAAGAGCGCAACGGTTCCTATTTGTCAAAATATTGCAAAAAATTCGAAATCATCACAATTATTAACAAATTTCCATGAAAAGATGGCTGCCGCCTTTCACTTGAAATAAATATCACTTGATTGCATGCTTTGTGCGACATATTAGTGCGATTCGAAATCGTCGCCCTATTCTTGCAGCCGGGAAAAATACTACCGCATTATAGAAACATACATTGTTGTACGCAATAAAAAAAATAGTGCTTTTCACAGATCGATGTGAGATGCAAAGAACTTGGGTGGTAAAACATAAGGCTTTTAGTTCGTGATTGTCTGCATAGACGGCGTTGGCGTCGACCCGCTGGAGTTGCCCTCCGATTTCCGACTCGCCTTAAGTCGCAACAGTTACTAGAAATAACGCCACTAGCACCGTCTAAAAGTCAACTAAAAGTCGGCACATGCGATTTGAGTGCCCTGGTTCAGATGATTCGCGTTCTCGATGTTTATATGATTTATGACTAAAAGACGATTCGGTTCTACTTGGGAGCCATTTCCGAAGAGCGAGAGAGACAGAAGTTCCGTCACTTTTCGGTCCGCGCGTCTGCGCCATATGTAACTTTCGTTCGATGCTTTTCATGTGTTCAAAAGTGCCCTGAGCTCTGTTTTAGCCGATTAATTTAATAAAACCCGTAAAAAATGCCACCGAAAAAGACTTCCGTTGCCCCGAGCAAAAAAACCGAGCAGAAAAAAAAAGAAAAAGTCATAGAGGTAAATCCCGATCCAAAACCTCGCGAACCTAACCTCAAAATTCACATTTCCCCGATCAAAAAAACGCATTCACACATTTCCAGGACAAGACTTTCGGGATAAAAAACAAAAAAGGAGCGAAGCAGCAAAAATTCATCCAGCAAGTCGAAAAGCAGGTCAAATCCGGGGGACTTCACCCCAAAAAAACCGACGACCCGAAAAAATTGGAAAAGGAGAAAAAACTGCTGGAACAGAAAGAACTCGCCCTGCTTTTCAAGCCCGTCCAAACCCAAAAAATCGAGAAAGGTTTAATCCCCCTAAAATTACAATTTCAAAAAGAAAAAATTTTTTTTTTCGATCTAAAATTTTTTAGTTTTTTTTTTTTAGGAACGGATCCCAAATCCGTGGTCTGCGCGTTCTTCAAACAGGGGCAGTGCACGAAGGGTGACAAATGCAAATTTTCCCACGATTTGTCGATCGAGCGAAAGGCCGAGAAACGCTCGCTTTATTGCGACATGCGCGACGACGACGACAAAGAGGCCGATACCATGGACAAGTGGGACGAGGACAAGCTCAAGGAAGTCGTGGAAAGGAAGCTCGCGTCCGGGGGGGCGAACCGCCCCACCACCGACATTGTACGAACTTCCATTTTCCCCAATTTCATGTACCCCGTTTGTAATTTCACGTACGATGTTTCCAGATCTGTAAACACTTCCTCGAGGCCGTGGAAAAGTCCAAATACGGCTGGTTCTGGGAATGTCCAGCGGGCCTGAAATGCATCTACCGACACGCTCTCCCCGCCGGATTCGCCCTGAAAAAGGACAAGAAAAAAGAAGACAAGAAGGACGAGATTTCGCTGGAAGATTTGATCGAGCGAGAACGCGCGAACTTGGGAGCGAACCAAGTTAATAATCCCCATGTAAACCCTGTACTCTCCGAAATTGTAAACCATTTCTCTGTATTTTAGACCAGGGTCACCCTGGAGACGTTCCTGGCGTGGAAGAAGCGGAAGCTCACGGAGAAAAAGGAACAAGCGATTAAAGACGAGGAGAAGAAGCGCAGCGATTACAAAGCTGGCCGCCAAGTCGGCATTTCTGGACGGGAAATGTTTTACTTTAATCCGGAACTCGCCGTTGGCGATGGTGCGAATTCGTCGTGGGAGTCGCGATTGGAATTGTTGTTAATTTGTTGTTGTTTTAGGGACCGATGACGGCGATGAGGGAATCGTTAGTTACGTTCGCGACGAGGATGACGAGGACGAAGACGAGTACGTGGAGCTCGACATCGAGCGTTTGGCTTTGGAAGCTAGTGAAATTGACGAGACGGGGATCACCGTTGCTGGGGAGGATCGACTGAAGGGACAGGTTCCCAGGAGCAACGGCGACGTTGCCTGTAAAATTTATATTTGTTATTGGGATGAATCGAGGACGATTGTTGATTGCGTCGTGGTTTTTTAGCTGTTGTTATCGGGGAAGGCGCCACTGCCTTGACCATCAACGAGAACTTGTTCACGGAAGAAGATTTGGAGGATTTGGAGGACGAATTGGAGGACCTGGATTTTGAGGAGTGATCCAGGATTCCCAAGTTTCTCCTCGTTTCTCGAATACAGCCGTGTACTCTGCCTCCGTTTTGAGTTCATTACATTAAAGGATTTTTATAACACTCAGACGTGTTCAGAAATGTTATCTTTAATTAATTTCACTACAAAAACCAGATCGTCGCTTAAAACTCTAAATTACAAAAAATACTTTTTCAAAATCGACATTCATGCACGAAAACATTCAATTCTCGCTCTCGCTGCTGCTCGAAGATTCGCTTTTCCCGCTCGACTCCGCTTTCCCGTTTTCCTTGTTATTTTCGTTTTCGCTCCCCGAAGAATTCCCGTTCTTCGCGTGTTCTTCTTCGTCCTCGTCCTCGTCGTCGCTTTCCGAGCCCGACGCGCTGTCCGACTGACTGTCGCTCTCCGAATCCGAGGAATTCTCCACGCTCTTCCGGGCCATCATTTCCTTGAACTGCCGGACCGTAATTTTACGCGGCATTATTTCCCGCAGAAACTCCAGGGTGTCGTCCGTCTGCACGACTTCCGCGAGTTGCTTGTAATCCAGCGAATTCGTCGTGATGTTCGGCGTTTGCGCCTGGTGCTGCGAGAACGCTTCCTTCGCGAAGTGGTGGATAAACAATTCCTACAAAAAGCAACAAATTAATCGATTTTCGGAAAAAAAAATAAAATTTTCGATGTATTTTGCGCGGGATTTTTGGGTTTTCGAGGGTATTAGGAAGATGAATACTTACGAATAATGATTTGGGGATGAAAATAAGGGAGAATGTATAATGCGGAATGTGCGAAATGATAAATTCGGGAGAAAAAGTGAGGTTATACCGTGGCTTTGACGACTAAATGCAGTCCGTCTTGGCCGATTGATTCCACGTTCGGGGAACTTTTCATTATCGTTTTGACTCGGCTTATTGGTAATTGCAGGTCTCGCATTTTCGGGGGTGATTCTTGGGACGTCATGATTATTTGTTTACAACGCGAGCGTAAGTTCTATAGTCTAGACGCCGACGCGCCATTTTGAATTTTTGAATATAGCGATTTCAGCGGGAAAATTAAAAGAAGAAGACAAAAACATACAGCGATTCCTCATCCTTTTTCCTTTTTTTTGTCGAGGTTTTGATGGTTTCTGCATTTTTATAATACATTTCGATGATTTCTTGTGTGTAAAAGATGATAAGGAAATTTTTAATTGGTTACGATAGGTTTCGATACATTTCGATACCTGCCATTTTTAAAATGGCGGATTCAGCGCGAGAATTTTCATGCTCGAACGTCTTAAATTCGACTACAGAAACGTGTTCTGCAAAATGACAATTGGATTTTAAATGTGGGTATACAATGTTATAAAACATTTTGCAATGATCTCGATCGAGTTAGACTGATTAATATCCTTTTTTATCACATGAGAATCATTTCTGCCAAATTCTTTTTTTTCTCGACGCGTACTTACAAATTTACATTTGAAATGTTTTTTTGGGAGGATATACACGTTTTCCACTGTTAAAAAACGCAAAAAACGGACGAATGAATGCATTTATATAAATAGAAAATCGGAAGAAGCTATCGAAAAGACCCATTAGTTGCTGGAAAGTGCTTTATTTCTGTAATTATTCCGAAGCCCTTTGTTTGACCGCAGAAATTGTCAAAAAATGCAAAATTTTGGACCAGGAGACATTCGGCCGATTGATCTAATGGAGTCACGCGCCTCTTAATGAGTCGTTCACCCGAGGATTTCTATTCATTTATTACTTTCTATTCTATTTTTTTATTGATTTCTAAAATTAATTAATTCTATATCTTTGAAATTGATTGGTTCATAATTAAATTAGGGTTACAAACCTCTTAATAAGTCGTGACCCAAAGATAACATTTCTAAAATTGATCATTCCATCTCTAAAATCAATTGGTTTATAATAGAACGAGTAATTGTATGACAATGCCGAGCTCTTGGCGACATTTTTTGTAAAATGTGCGAGGACTAAAACAAAAGCAACTTTTGTAAAATGACTTCTAAAAACTCATTCTATTTGTTGAGAATGAAGCTCAAACATTTGAATTCACCGCCATACATAATAACATGCACATTCACGCACACAACTTTACGCTCACGTGAGCACTTACACATGTGTGCCCTTTCTGTATCGCTTATCAAGCTACCGTCTTACTTCAATTACATCCTGT
>JABFQM010003580.1:0-11407 GCA_022816865.1 Zelostemma sp. ZL-2020
CACTTCCGAACTTTTTCGCAGCGCTGACACAGTAGTTAAATAGTATACACTGGAAAACCCTTATATATTACCTCACATAACGTTTGGACTCTTGTGGGAAAGAAACGCAGTGAAGAATCACGTATTCTAAGATAGTACAATGTTCCTCATGATTGCTTTTCATGATGACGAAAATTGTGTACTAGAAATGAAATAAAGCCACACAGCTGACTATTTTTACCGAACTGTAAAGGAAAAAACGCCGTCGAACACATTAATTTTTCGCATGCTGTACAGTCAAATTTTCCATGGCTGTTAGTACATTATGATATTACAGTTTTTACCATGAGTTTGGTAATTTTTATCACGATATTTGACGAAAAAAGAAAACGATTTGGAATAGATTTTAAACTGTTGAGGAAAACAGCTCATTTTCTGCATTTATCATACGCTTGCCGTAAAGTTTGGTAATTTTCGTTTGAAATTTCTCTCCGTGCAGAAGAGGGAAAGTTGCAAACACCGATTGATCATTGCTGCCAATTAAACGTGAGAACCCTGAATAGATTCAAGGTCACCAGACAAGCCAAAAAAGTCATGAAATTTAAGTAAAATGAGAAAGATAAAATAAATCGAGATGAATTCCGGGGAAGTAGAAATATCCATTAGGGATGCCGGTAAAGCGGTACTTCCGAACGATCGAGTCGTTCTCGGCAGCCATATTGAAAATTCATGAAATCATTCATGCCGGATCAAGTTGCGGCTTTTTTGCCCTGTCGCTCTTCTAAAAGATGGCTAATCTAGGAAAAACGGTTTCGCCTTTCGTGCAGTCCCGTCACGCAAAGTGGGGAAAACCATATCATCCTCTTTCGTACGTCCGGCGTTCTTCTTCCGGCAAACGATGCGCCGCACGTAGGGCACGTATATATCCATTGCTAAAAGCTCATATAGTCGGCAACAGATGCTACCGAGGCCGCTGGGGCTTTACGCTCGTACACGGTCGCGTAATCCGGCAGCTTTCCGGCCCATTAATCATGACCTCCGCACCACGAGAGGAACACGAAGAGCACGAGAGGAGTCCCGAAGTGCGCCTCTGACACGCGATAATGATACTGGCCCAAGCACCGGCTGATCGTACAGGAATCAAGGAGAACTCGGAAGTGAGCCGCAACGGACATATGTACCTCGCTGGTAATTCGAGGTTACTATGTTCCGCAAGCACGAAGATTGATTGCCGTGAAATAATGGCTGCGAGCGCATCGTCAACCGAATCATGCGATTCTGGGCTCAATTGAACGGTGAGGAAATTTCGGGCTATTTGTCAATGCATCGAACAATTGAGATAACATTCGAGTTCGCTCGGAACCGAACCGTCCATTCACCTTGCAATGTCACGGAAAATTTCGGGAAATCCAGAGGAAAGGAACTTTTGTTTTTGCATTTTTTTCTGGCAAGCTATACACGTGTAAAATCTGCTGGCATCACGCACGAAATAGTCTCAAAGTTTGAATCCGTTAATGCCCAAAACACTGACCTCAAGCGCGTTAACGCGCTTATGCGAAGCCTGGCAATTACGCGAGATACTCTAATTTTCCAGGGTGCTTATCGGGGCGGAACATGCATAACTCCATCGTTGCCGTTGAACAAATGTTTGCACCGTTTCGAATATAATCCAATAAAGCGGAGAGATCATTTTCTCTTTGACGATGCGTTAATTACTCGGCGTTACGAATCTATGACAAACATTTACGTTATCGATGTATCGACGCGGTTGAAGCAGCGAACAAAGAGGGAGATGTTGCGCGCGCGCGACTTCGTAACGAATGAAACTACACGCAAAACGACTATTCCAAGTGTCCCAGCGGTGGCCAGCCGGAGATTTACAATGTGTAATTTATGAACGATGGGACTATTTATCAGAACGCCGGTACCTTCCTATTCTCGCCATGGAATTTTTCCCTGTTCACCACTCGGCTTGTACATTCACCGATTTTGATTTTTTCGAGTAACGAAGCGTAAATAACTCAAAATCCTTCTTTTTCGTTCTCTATTCCCGGCGGGGAACGAGCGCATATTTTACAATTGTGTTTTCGACCGCGGAGAACTTTCATCCTTCTTTCGATCGAGCCTACGCATTTTCTGTTTCAATTCGAGCAGTTTTTAACTCACATTATAATCAACGTCGACTTGACGTGAATTCCCCGAGCTTCCCGGATCCACGTACGCGCTGGAAGGTTAATCCCCTTGGGACAAATGGATAATGAAGCCCGCAAAGAAAATTAACCGAGCGCAAAAACGATTGAACAAACAAACGAAGCGAAAGTCATCAGAGAAGCCGAAGTCGGGGATGTGAGATGCAGGTGTACATGCGCGTCCGCAGAGCTCGACCACGGCAAAGTCCGAGGCTAATAGATTCCGGTTACTTCACTCGGCGTGTAGCTGTCAAAGGAACCGTGACCGCTGACGAAATAACAGAGCGAGAGACCCCGAGAACGTCCGCGTTAACGCACTTGACCGGGCGTAGCATTTGATTATACGCCATTAAATGTGCGCATTTTACATCGGGTCCTTGTTCCTCGATAAATGGAGGAACAAGCTTGTTTTCTTCTCGTAATTACGTGTTAATTGAAAATGAGGAAGTTCGGCTTGTTGGCGATTTTTCGCGATAATTAGAACCTAATTTGACGAATTTCGCGCGAGGAGATGTAATTAATAGGCCTTCACGCGGAAGGAAAGAGGGATGAAAAAGTGATTGGGGATAATTGAGGGCGATATTAAAAGCGTCGAAGTTTCATAACCGAATTACCCGTGGTCGATTAACAATTCGACCACGTCCTCGATGAGTTCCTCAATTTTTTACTTATTTTCCCTCGATGAACTTCAACTCCTTTTCAAAGCCCTATGAATTGCGATGCAACATGTGTGGAGAATCGTTGAAATTGCAATCACGCGGAGCGCATTTCTGGCCCGTTAATTCTTATCAGTGCATTTAGGTCTGTGCAGTAATCAGTTCCAAAGTTGGGGAAATTAGGAACTGAATGTATCGAGGTTTTGGCTCTGGTCTTTGCACCGTGTCATAAGTCATAAGCGAGGAGTGAAGTTTTGGCAGAGGAAGAGAGAGAGAAAGGAGGCGGTGGCGTCGATTGGGATGCGCCGAGCGAAGATACAGAAACTCTTGCCGCATCCTGAAGCCCAACGGAACGAAGGCTTGCTCAACAGCTTGATTTATCGCTCGGCGATTACGCCGAATGTTGCCCGAGCTTTCCACCTACGGCGAATCAACCGTTTCCCTCCGCTTCCACTCTTCGTTGCTTCCAATTACTAAACGATGTCTTACCAAACTTTCCGCAATTACGAGTCGTTGATGTAAATTTTACTGCGCTAATGTTTACAAGAAGCTGGCAATTTATCCTCTTTCGTTTTGTCGAATTTTCGACTCTTTTTCTATGTTGGTATTAGTTTTGCAATTAAAACGCCGGATTACGCGGGATTATTTTAATTAAGCATCGGTAATTCTTTGAATTACAGCAACGTCTTTCTAACTTGGCCAAGTAACGAAGTATCGGAAAGCTGTCGAGAAGAATCCCGCTTCCTGCTTGAACTAATTATATCCATATCACTTAAAATCATGCAATCTCTTTGAGTTTATATTGCTTCGAAAATAGCTACTTCCAACAGAGCAAGTTTTTGGCGCGGAAAACAATTGCTTTTCAAGAGTCTCGTTATTTCTTTAACGAAACAACTGGTTGCATCGCGAGATCAATATTTTTTATATTTTTTACCCAGCGAATTTGAAATTGTTTGAATAATTGGATTTCTGAATCGAGGCATACTTTTAATACTCATAGGGCAGATGGTTTTTGACCGAAATTCGCATTTATCGAGAGTGCGAATGGCGAAAAACAGGGACCATCGATATAATGTTAACTTGACCTGCTTCCCCTTTTATTGACAGAAGGAACAAGAGCTGCGCCGAGCCAATGAATACAGTTCAATAATCCTTTTAGCGTCTTCATTAATCCGAAATGCATTTCGACGCTTCTGAATATTTGTAGCGCCCTACAGGACTCTAGAATGCGAAATGCAAAGTAGCACTTGTACGACGAGGGAAGTACATAGTTCCTAGGATGCATTTGGGTATCATCTGAATTCTAAAACAATCCTCGCGTGGCAAACATCGTCATGGAAATTTCACCAGCTACATTCGCGCTGGTGAAATTATATTTCTCGCTTAAGCTCTCGTTCCGACAAACGTTTAAAACAAAAACAATGTCAACGCTTCGAAATCCGACGCAGATGAAAGCGGGAAAGAAAGGAAACGGGGAAAACCGGTGGAAAAAGTAAATGCGGAGTTGCCGGGAAAGATTTTGGGCTTTTAGCGGCGTGCGTATACATCGTGCAAGGGAGCAGAGCTTGTTTGGATGCAATTGCACGGCTCAGGGTCCTCGTTAGTTAACTTTATCCCTATGCAACTATGCAGTCTCTTTGTAGATGTACTCGCTGGAACAGAAGCAGCGTCCAATTTACCTGGTTTTGTGATATTTATGAGTTTCATTCAGTCGCGTACTTGCGAGGGAACCGAGGGAGGCGCAGTAACAATAAGCGCCATCGTCGTTGCCGTCAGGCGATACCAGTCGCGTCCCCTGCGCAACGTCAGGAGCTCATTGTTCAGAAAAGGAACGCTGTGAAAGCAACCACTTCTCTCGGCGTACCGGCCACGTCAAACTCTCGTGGGCTGCTCCAAGTTTTATTCAATCGTGGCCAAATGTCAAGGAAAATTGGATGAACAGGCGCGAAAATGAAGGCGCATTTTATTAAATAATAATGATAGAAGTAATTGAATTATTTTTAGACACCGTGTCATATTTTCGAAGGACAGTTGCTTTGAAATCAACTTTGGATATTGTTATTTTGGAACTGAAAACTTGTCACGTTTTCAAAGTTGGCAAAGGAGGGGACGGAGAGAAAATGGCATTGTTGGGATGTAACTTTTGTAAATTAACCGAGTCCGAATCGCGTATTACACGAAGTTGTCAGTCGATTCGCGTCGCTCGTGACACTTCATTCTCGAACTGTCGATACGTCATCGCGTGGAGTACCGCACTCTACTCGAATTTGGCATATTTCCGCCTCGATGCCGTTTCGATTGTTATTATAAATCGGTATAATTGAGAAACCCGAACCGGAATAATCTTTAACAACGCGGGAAAAGAAATCCTCTCGGATGAAAAGGATTCCGTGTCAAGATTTTTAAATACGAAATATTCCGCGAGCTTTGAAAGGGATGTTTTTACAGCTTCGGAACTTTTTTTCGCCCTCGTGCGAGGGACGGAAAGATAACTTGGCGGGATCTAAAAATTAATGCAAATTCGCGCCGAGTGTGCCGCGCGAACGGAAATGGACTTGATTAAAATTCCTCGGTGGTCGGGCATTTATTTCCGGCCCCACGGTTGACCACGCGATTCGCCCTGGAATGTTTTTACTTTAAATACTTTTGTTCGTCACTCGGTTATGGACCGGGCTGTGTTTGTCATTCAACGAATTCGCCGAATTATTATTTGATACGTATAATAATAGCGCCAGGGCGGAATTGAAATGAGTCGTCGGCAGACGAATGCCCCAGTTAAAAGACATTTAAACGCTTATTTGAATTTCAAATCCGCTGTTTTACTAAATTTCGGTAATTCGGCTTGGAATTTCTTTTAATTGCGACGGTAAAAGTTACTCTCCCGTCGCTCCCGGATCGATAATTGGAAAAGTAAAGTTTTTAAACAAACAATGGAAACGTTATCGTCGAACTGAAGAACTTAATTGAAAGAAAACGAAACTCTTAAAACGAATTTGATGTCTCGAAGTTGGAATAAAAACGCATTTTCCAGCTGCAATTATCAAGGGGTTTCGGAACCGACATTCAATTTACGGTTTTTTCCAATTTACGGCTGCTCTTAATGCAAATACATGGTATCTGTTTATCGAAGAGAAGAGAGTTCGAGTAGATGCAGTAGTGCTCGAATCCGCGCCGTTTGCGCTTTTTGCGAAATCCGGCTCCGAGATTTGCTACGACGCTGGATTTTTCATGAAACCCTTCGTTCGAGCGTATTTATTTCCTAGCTTTGGGGATGATACATCCCATAATTTCAGCGCTCGCGTCTTCTTATCGTAAATGAAATTAAAGGTAACGTCAAAGTCCCGATTAGCGGATTTTCTCTAACTTTATCGCTTCAATCTTTTTAATTCTATTAGTTTCGAAAAGCAGGCATAATTTTTCAACTTGCGAAGTAGGGTTTCGTGGTTATCGCGTGTTCGGGGGATGTAGTACATGACACAGATCTTGTTGAATGTATTTTATCGGCGACCCACGCCCGCAGTTTCTCCCTGCGATTATTAGCCGGAATATATTGTGCGTGGTACTGCAAACAAAGCGATTATCGCGGTGAATTCGGCCCAAAAGCAATCGACCCTGGCGTGTGTATATTTTAAGCGACCCGGGAAATGTGGTCCAGTTTTGACACTCTTGCACAAATTGTTACGCCACTTCTGAACTTTATTCAGGGTTACCGCACAGGGAATTTCCAAGTTGAAATGGAAACCCTGTTATAACTCATTTTCAGCGTCAATCAACGGGTCGAGACTTTTCGAGAACTCTTTTGTCGCGTCGAGCCACCGAGGCATCTTTTTATTGTCCTCGCACAATGCGGGAACTGTGTTAATTGAAGAATGATTGGCTATCTCGATTAATTAAAAGATCTCGATGCAAATATATCTGTCATTCGCACGGAGGACTTTTGTCACGGGAAATCAAACTTTTTTCTCTTCCACTCTCGGCGGGACTTTGATTTCCTGTTTCATAACGTTGTTCCTTCAATTCCGTTATCGCGTCGTGAAATTAATATGCAAAACGGATCTTTCAGGATATGTTGTTGCTTATTTGTTGCAGTTCAATTTCGTCGGGAAACTCCTGGGGCCCAAAGGGAATTCCCTGAAGCGTCTGCAGGAGGAAACTATGTGCAAGATGGCAGTGTTGGGGCGTAACTCGTTCAAGGACAAAACAAAGGTGCAGTTTTCCAATTTATGCCAATTTATAAATTCCATTTGGAAGCGTGTTTCGAGGATGAAGTCGAGGGCGCGAGTTTATGAAGTATCTTAAATATTTATGTTACTAAAAAAGTTAAGCGTCTTTCAATTAATTAACATCTATTATCTACTTTTATTGAAGTATAAATCCGCGCTTTTCTGTAATTTTTGTACTTTTACAAAAGAGCTTACGATGGTTGTAATTTTTACACAAACGAGCATCATAATATTCGTAGTTTTCGAGAAAACTACGCAGTGTCTGAAAAAGCCGATTTTACATGATCATAAAATCACAATAAAAGTACAGAGATGAACGGTGTATCTGGAAATGAAACTCCCCGAAAGTGAAGCATATTTCAACGCAGCCCGATAAAAACGTCGTGCTTTATCGCGAAACTCAACGCGACGATGTTAACAGATTGTAACATTCACCTCATTTTCTCCTCGATTTACCGAATTGATGAGCAAACTTTTGCAACGAATGAAAGGATTTTGAAAATCCGAACGACCCGACGTTATGAAATCATCTTTCCCGGCTTTAATTCGTACGATAAGGCGGCGAGTTGGATTGTAACCGCGTTTTATAGTCCGGATAATGATCGCGAGACGGAAGATGATGCGCGTCGTCGAGGTGCTTTCCAAAGTGAGGGAATAAAATACAACGCTGCAATTTCACGGATGCTGCAGCGAGCCCCACGCCCGGGATGCACTCATCCTCAAAACTACTCGGAAACTCGAACGGCGCTGCAGGGAATTGAGACCGGGAGTCTTTTCTCGTCGCAGCTGCAACTTGACGCGTTCCGGCCTATTCAAACATCTCCGAGAATCTCCATATTTGACTCCGAATTTGGCGTGTTCATTTTCCGAAAAGTTTCTTTCATTATTTCTAGGTTTCTCGGAGCAAAGTGTCGCTCGCGGAAAATGTACTTTGCGGAAGGAAACGTCGGCGAATTTGTCGAAAGTATCGATGAATAATGGATGCTTGCGTATCTTGCGCGCTGCGGGATCTCGTTACCATACTGAATTATACGCCAATCAATTTAGCGGTGCATCACTGGTTAACGTATTCCCATGAACACGCATGTTAATTCAATTAGAGCGCTATCGGTACATTGTCGCTAGCCGCGCGCCGACAAACAATAAAAAAAAGCCTCGATATCGAAGCGTCCATTTTTGTGTAATCCAATTTCGGGTAGTTTAGTTTCCGCATTTTTCACTCCGCGATACCGCTTCTTTGATTAAAAAAAAGAGAAAAATGAGGCCGTATTTTTGTAGCTGCAAAGGCTTTCAATTTTGTAATGAGAGAATTTTTTTAAACATTGAAAACGCTGTCGGGGAACGACAATTTTGCATTTTCTGTACAAAGCGAGGTCGTAAAAGAAAATGCAGCTTGCGATATCGATTCTAAAATAGCTTTTCAATATCGAAAAACCGAACTTTCTCGTCATCCCTGGAGCAACGTCGAAGAAGCACATTTTTACGTCTCTTTGTAACTTGTAATGGAAATTTTCAATGATCGACTTCAGCTACGCGAATCCTGCGTTGACGAATAACAACATAAATGATCGCGATGACAAAGTTGTTTGCACCGGAGGGCTGAAAACAAACCGGTGAAACGCCATTCGTTTAATGAAAAAATTGTTTCGAAATGTCCCAGTTTTACTGGGGAATGCAAAATCGTTGCTGTTATGAAATCGAAGCGACAATTTCATTATTAATAATTACGTAAGAGCAGGCAGAAAAATAATAGCGTCATTTTATCCGTTGTTTGATAAAAACAAGCCATACAGATAAACAAGTTTTAAAATAAGTCGGGGGATATTTGAGTGCTGATTAAGGGAGCGGAAACACGCGAACCGGCGAACAAGCACCTTTTATTGTCTCGTGGAAAACGGCTCACGAGGATCGTAAAGTGCCATAAGCCGGTGCGGTAACGACGACTCTCGCTCTTAAGTTCGATGGCAACTGTAAGACCCATAAATCCTGGACGCAGCGATTGAAGCGTGTTCTCCTCGTTGTAAAACAATGCAACGTCTCTGATAAGATCGCTTTTGTATTGCCCCTGATGAATTAAAAGAGTGAATTTACCCGAGTAATTCCGAAGTAATGCTTTCCGTCCCTGGAGAAGTAAAAAAGCACTCGGAAATAAATTTCTGTTTCTCCGGACGAAATTTTTAATTGGGCCGATCGCCCAAATTTACGATCACGAATATGTTTTTTCGGACTTTCTTTCCCAGTAAAATGGTTTTGTTAGGGTTGTAATGTGTACCGTCTTTTAATAAATGAAACGTCTCGTTGCGTGGTTGCGCGTTTCGAAAGTTATCGTCCTGTGGGAGAAAAGCGTGGGTAATTGAGAGATTCAATTCAGCAGACCGCGATGTAGGTACGTACGTACGTATAAACTCGTGGAACAAGGAAAACGAACGTAAAAGGGAAATGAAGTCGGTGTCTTGCATTAAGGAAGTCTCGAGATGAGAAGTGATTCGTCTTTATACCTTCGCATTGTGCGCCAGAAAAGTTGCACTCTCGCGAAACTTTATTTCTATGGAGCTTCGTCCTCGAGCCTTCGATTCGCCGCGTCTTCCTCTTTTCAGGCTCTACGTGCTTGCCCCAAATGCAATATATCGCGACGTTCAATAGGATTCCGCGTTATTCAACATTTATTTATCAAAACATCTCATCGCATGCGCCCTTTTCCTGCTCTTCCGAACGAAATGCCGGTCTTCAAACCACGAAAGCAGAGAATTCGGCGCGTCCTAGTTTTCGAAAAAATCATTGGAATAACATTACTCGTATCTGCGTTGATAAGAAATGAGCAATATCGCCTGTGGTTGCAGTTCAATCGCAAACCATCGCTGTAAATGTATTAATTCATCCATAAAGGCCGATAAATTGTTTCTGTCTGAACAGACAATGATCGTCCTCAAATCTGAGAGCGATAATGGATTCATTGTTACATTTAATTTATCGACGGTTGTAGCTGCGGATGAAAACGTCATTTTTTAATTGCGTGCAATGTGCATCGACATAATGGGAACAATGCGATGAATAAATTCACCGCTGTCTCCGATAAATCATTTTATTTACGCGTCGATCAGTTTCATTTTAAGCAGACAATTCTATCGTCGATTAAATTACGAACTGCGTCATTTTTCATAGGAAGAAGAGTACCGAAAATCTTTGGACCCGAAATTCGCGCATCTGCACGACGATTTGCACGTGGAAATAACGGCTTTGGCTCCGCCGGCAGAAGCTCATGCTAGGATCGCCTTCGCGCTCGCCGAAATCCGAAAATTTCTAAGTCTCTTTCTTTTTTTGTTGTATTGGGGAAAGAAATTTATTGTTGACGGGGAAAATGTTTAGTTCCAGATAATAACGACGAAATTCGGCAAGAACAAATGCGGGAGATGGAGCTCAGTATGGGCGACGAAGCTGGCATTGCTGAACGGGGCCCAGGAGGTGGTAGAGGTGGCATTTTGAGGCCCAATATCAGACTGGGCCCGCCGCCGCCGAGACAGGGCCCACCGCCTTCTCGTGGTAAATTTTAGTTGGTTACTTATTTATTCGGGAATCGTTTTATTGAGTGAATCGTACTTGAAAGCTTGCAATTTCCGTGCAATTTTACGAAGAACTAATTTCAAGTACTTGGAAATTGACGCGAAGGATCAATTAGTTTGTTGCGAAATTAATTCAGTGCTCTCAATCAGGGTTGCCACGCAACTTGGGAAACTGGAAAATCTGGAAAGGTCAGGGAAAAATCAGGGAACTTTGTAATTATGGAATTTCGGAAATTTATGAGAAAATCATTTTGTTATCGATTTATTCGTTGCGGGGCACATCTTTATTTAAAAAACGCCGCAATATTCATGAACGTACGCGTATAAATATCGTTTTTAATATGATTAAAGATGACGAGGAACAATTTCGTACATATTGCATTTTTTATGTTAAAGTTATTGCAAAAGTGAGTAGTTTCTTATGTAATATTCCGGTCTGTTTTAGAGATGAAAAAAAGCATTAATAATTGTTTTTTTTTTCAAAAATCCGAGCGGATATTATTTGAGTATAATAATTTTTCCAAAAAGCCTTCTCTTTTCATTTATTATGTTTAATAGAACATGAGTGGCAATTGAGGTGGATCGATACTTTAATGCAAGGGCGAATTGAAAAAAAAATTTATAATGCAACATAATTAATTACATTTAATATGTGAGTATAATTTATTCAACGATATCTTCTTCTTCATGAAAAAAAATACGCGAGTGAAAAAATTGTACAAAAATGCTCGTGACGAACAATTGAAAATTTTAACAGTTTTTTAAAAGAAAAATGTTTATTTCTTAGTTAATTTGCATGT
>JABFQM010003581.1:0-11405 GCA_022816865.1 Zelostemma sp. ZL-2020
CTCTTGTACTATAAAAGCCGCAAGATGGCTGAATTCCGACTCCCAATAGCTGCCGATTGACTTTTGATGGCGCGATTAAGGGTTCATTGTTGACGAACGAAGACACAGAAAAAGACGTACTTCTCCTCGAAACACTTTTTACCCGCGCTTTCCATAAATCGTGGAATTTGCGGGGAACTCGGGCGTGCTTTATGATGCGCGTGTACAACGTTATCCCCGGGCAGAGGATCTTTATTTACTCCCCGTGTAAGCGAGGAAACAGCGAAACGTTGGTCCGGCCTTTCACACCTCCGTGGAAACCTACCAAGTCTGACCGTTCTCACAGTAAATACACCGAGTGAGTTGCAACTTTGGCCCTTTTATCCGATTCCCGGAACGTCGAATCCACTTGAACTTGATTCATAGTTGGGTAATAAATTTCCCCTGAATTTATGACGCTACAGCAACATCAGCCCTGACAGAACTCTTGGAATATAAATCTCCGAGTGAAAAAACAAGTTCCTTTGTCCGGGAAGAATTTGCGAATTTTTAATCATCGGCATCGTCATCAGCTCGTTAAAGTTTTCGGTTCCTATCGCGAGCGGAAAGTGCTTCCCCTACTTCCCCTGCTTTCGTTATATCCGCAATGCTTTATCTCGAGCCCGCACCAGCCCTCATCGAGATATAACCCAGACACTTTGCAAAGACCCGACCGACATTATGAATAATAGTCCGACGTTGTGGATGCCCGTGTCGCCGAAATATCCAATCATTTTCTTATTACGATATCGATACATTATTCTCGCAATACGTCGCGAGCTAAGAGCTCCTTGTGAAACGGCAACCCCATTTACAGGCCCTGAGATAAACGGATATTGTCGAATTTAAAGGGATTCTTTTTTATCATTGCCCGGATTACCTTGCAATTTTTCAGACTTATTGCGGATAATTATCAACGAAGAACGGAAAAAAGAGACAAAGAGCTTTTTTGCGCTCGAGATTAATAAAT
The DNA here is from genome assembly GCA_022816865.1 of Zelostemma sp. ZL-2020. Lineage (NCBI taxonomy): Eukaryota > Metazoa > Arthropoda > Insecta > Hymenoptera > Platygastridae > Zelostemma > Zelostemma sp. ZL-2020. The sequence continues at coordinate 989 of JABFQM010003581.1, forward strand.
ACAAAGGGTTCTGAAAGGAAGTAGCACTTGACCAAAATGTGTTTGCGCCGAAACCCATTTCCACGGATGAAAAAAATTAAAGAAATCCTCGCCGGCGTAACCCTGGACGAAAGATTGGAAAAGGAATTGACTTCTTGGATTACTTATGCACGAGCAAGCGCGACTCGTTTCATTGCCGCAATAGAAGTCGAGCCGGTAAGAAGGTACGAGCCAACTATACGGAAAAAATGTTTCTATTTAGCTCCTTAAGCTCTTTATTAAAGGCCCTTTCTTTGCGAGGAGCCCAGGCTTTTCGGTAGAGATCTGAGGAGTTCCCACTTATCTCCTGGTCTCACTTACCGCTTTCAGATCCTGTAAGGGGAAAAATTGCGTCAATTACCCGCTGATTTGGGCATGGGATCCACGGATTACCCTCCACCACGAATGCCGATCCTTCTCTTTTTTATTGATCGACACTTCCCGAACGTTTCCAGGCTTGGAATCAATTTAGAAATTACTTGTAAATGTTTTTTCAAAATTTTGCAAGAAAATTGAGTAAAAACGAGTGGATTTTATTTTATTTTAATACGACTCTCAGAATTTAACGTGTTCAATTTTAATAGTAATAAAAAGTTTACATCCGCACTCAACCCAAATCTTTACGCTTAAAAAAGTTTGAAACTGTTGAAAAAAAGGTTAAAAGGAGTTCAATTCTGATAAATGATGAAACTTTGAATGTATTGCGAACCTACGCAATAAAATTTTAGAATTTAAAGATAAATTCGGGCCTAAAAATGGCAGTACAATGTACCTAAAAAGCATAATTATGGAATTGATTCGTTCATCACAGGATTGATAAAAGAGTTCTCCCGCGTAATATTTTTGATGATCGTGAAGCGAAGTATAATCTAAGCGTAAATGGAGAATTGTCTCTGTTTGTGGCAGATGAGGTACAGCTCGATGAGGGGCAACAAAGATTAAGGGGGTAAGAGGCCGGGAGAATGAAAGCTCCAAGGTTCCGATATAGCTAGCAGCGACTCTTTAAAAGAAAACGGGATAAACAGACAGTTCCAACGGAGGGAGGAAATGTAAATTTTCGCTGAGGTGGAAAGAAAGAGAAAAGAATAAGGGCTCGAACGCTGCGGGTGGATCGAGCGAAAGAACGCCACCCATCACCCCGCCGTGACTTCTTTAAATTTCATGTGCCAATTGTACGCGTTTGTCTTTACTTTACTTTCTTTATTGCGAAATACGAGATCGGGGAGAGGCGGAACTTCCCGTCGGAGGCGACGCTTAGAATCCAGTTTAAATTATTTTACATAAATATGAATCTTTAAACAATATGAAAGTATTTTTGAATAAATCAATAAAGCGCTGGAAAAGTGTATTAATGAAGGTGTTACCTCGGAGAATAATTTGCACTCTTCTTCTGGGCATCGAAGTGTTTATTTCGGAAGGGACAAAAGTTGATTCCAGAGTTCGACATCCTGTCCCGGAGCAAAAAATCAAAGATATCTCTATATATTTCAAGTATAAGCAAGAGGTGAAGAATTCATGGCTCAACGAATGTGGCAGGAAGCTGGTGAAAAATTCAAAACCTCTAGTGGTCAGGGTATATTTCTGCGACGAGGTCGAAGGGGGAGGTAGCGAGAAGACTCAAATGATATTCAGACGGAAGGGTGGATCTGTGTCCACCGTGGATAAAGTGAAAGATTCTCACTCGGCGTCGAGACTTGCGTGACAGGGGATCGAAAAAGGGGAGTAAGTGGTCATGGTACGTGCCGAGCATACCGTCCAAAAATGCGAACCGACGCCAAACCCACCACGGACGATCGCCGAGTAAAAGCAACAGTCGCTGAATAAACACAAAGTCCAGTTAAAGTCGTAATAAATGTCGCCTTCTTTCCGATAGATTTTCTCTTCTGCCACTGCCCGCTGTGCTTACTTTCCTTTCTCCTCATCGAGAGGAAAAAAAGAACGAGGAAAACGGGGGAAAACGGAAAATTGACAGCTTTATCGGGACAACGGTTCAGCAAATTTCCCAGGCCGATTTACGCAATTCCTCGATACTCTTTACACCTGTTACATTAACCGATCCCAACATTTGCCATTTTTCTCTTTCATTAACTCAACTCGCGTTCCAAAATATTTCATTCATGTTTTCATCTTCTTTTAAATATGAACCGTGCGCGGAATAATTTTTATCGAGTGTGAAAATAAAAACGGTTCTTTTTCCCTCCAACCCAAGACACTGGGTCGCCCGTAACAGTCCGTACGATAATAACAAAGTTGCTGAAATAATAAAGATTGTTATTAAAAGTCCCAGCGACAAGTACCCGGGGAAAAATGTAAATCCCGCTCCGTCTGCATCTGTCGCTTGCGTTTTGCATCTCGGTGCCCGGTCCCGCTCTCGGCTCTCACCCTATATTTTCTCACCCACCCTTGGACCGCCGGCAATATCAGTGCGACCCAGTATTATGCCATTCTCAATACTGCAGACGGCTGCTGCGGCCAACGTAGGCCAATATTAAAGCCACCTTGTAGAAGACGCCGTTGTCGATACCGCTCCACGCTTTTCTGCAGCGACGCTTATTTGTTCGCGAATATGCGCCACACACGCGACGACGACATTTGCATACGTTTTCCTTGATAGTTCGGGAAAGCCGGGAAAAGGAGCTGAGCCGATGTAAATGCCCGAGGTCGGGGCGTTCGATGTGACCCAACATCCAATGCTTGTAGCAATGACGTATTACGCAGGGCGGAGAGAGGCCGTTTGGCAATCTTGGGGGATTCTGCGGATACAATGGGATCTCAATACATCACCTCACCTTACGCAGTTACCCTCCCTCCCTCCCTCCCTCCCCCCCCCCGGCCCTGAGAATCTTCCCCGAAGCAGCTCCCAGATGCCGTAATAGCTTAGAAGGCTCCGTAATAGCTGCCAGTGCCCTCGCAGAGTTATAGTTCAACAACGCAGAAATGGAATTGCGGATATCCTCCTACCTCGTGGGTGTTGGGAACTTCCTGCGCCATGGAATAACGGAACTCGGCGCAATAACCGTGCCGCGGAAATCGCGCGATAACCGAAATGTCACCGGGCGCTACGTCGCTTTTCAAGAAGCGAAAACAACAAGCCGGCTTTTTCTTGCCATCTCATTGCGAAGCTCTGAACAATGAGCACTTTTCCCCAGCAATTTTTCAAACGAAAACGATCCGATGACAAGAGCGGGAATAGATAATCCGGATAATTAAGGACGAATACGCCAAGTCCCATCGAAAAGATAGAAATCAGCGGCACTTGTTGAACACTTGGATCTTGATAAATGAATCCAGGGCGAATGAATTTTTCAAGAAAATTTTGCCCCGACGTTCAAAAGATCAATTCGCATTTATTAATGTGAAATGCATGTACCGCGAAGTCATAGTAATAATCTATAAAAAAATTATTAATCAACGTGACATCGTTCGGTCAATTCGTACATCTAATTACCCGAGCAGAACATTTTCTTCTGTATCCCTCAAAGTCTCGATGTTAATTTATTCTCTTCTCTCACGTGCATTGCAGGATGTTACGTGACGTTGGAATAACTCGCGTCATAGTGCATTCCATGCGTGCGCGAGCGAGCAGGACGATGTAAAGAAGCGGAAGATGATGATGAAGAAGAAGCGAAACCCGGCAACGACCCAGCCCCGTTTCTTCGTTACAGCGGCGGGAAGAGGTGCATATCCCGGGGAAAGAGGACTGTATGGACGTCGGGACGTTGACACCAAAGAGGTGGGTTGCCCGTTCGTCGACATAGCAAGAACCCCCCGAGCTCTGGGATGAGTGCCTGAAGAAGAAGACGAGGAGGCGGTCGGCGAGTGGCGTTGGAGAAAAGAGAGCGTCGCCGATATTGCGACAGCGACGCCGCGGATCGTCGTCGGCGTCGTTGCCGTCATCGCGGAAAGGCGTGGCGATGTCGCGTCCGCGCACCTTTACACCTGGTGCGCCGGGAGAGTCACGCCTCTCGCGGAATTCTCTGGGTCCGCCTACGCGCCCCCATTCTCTCCTCGTTCTCTCCTCCACCCTGTCCATCTTCGGCACCTTCTCTATCTCTACTATCTCCATCCTACCCCTCTCCGACTCGCGACTCAGGAGAGCGCAAATCTCTCCCGATACCATAGCTCTCTCTCTCCTCCTTCCCTTTCTTAATCTCCTCCTTCTTCTCCCTGTCTGTTCCTCGCTCCTACGCTTCCTATTTTGCTACTCTGTCGCTTCTTCCGGGGCAATAACGACTGTCCTGGCCTCGGCTATACACTAACATGGCAGTGGCTTTTTGTGGGGAATGTTACGGCTCCGATGCAGGGGACCAATATACAAGACAGATGAATGAGGTGGATGAATGCGCCAGCGCATTCGGTATCGGTAACCACCCACTCGCGGCTGCCAGTACCAGGTGACATCCTATCGTGCCATCTTGGGAAAGGTATCTTGGATGAGTCGGATGGCTTTGGAAGAATGTAATGCGTAATTGTGTTTTGGCTTTTCATTTTTGTTATTGAAATAACTTTTTAAACTAAGATTTCTTGGATGCAGTACTGCTTGATTTAAAGTGTAACAATGACTTGATTGAGAATTTAATGAGAAACACCGGCCACAACTAATTATTCGGAACATTTTTGAGATTGAATGTAAAATTTGATGATTGTACAAAATGCATAAAATAAACATTCCTGCGGAATTTCAAATATCTTTTTCATTTGTTCGTAATTTCTGACCATCTATACGAACATTACACAACGTCTAACTTTGGATTATTATTTACCGAAGAAATTGAAGTGTTCGTTAAGGGCTAATTATCGCCATGCGCGCGTATTCGTACAAGAGAGTTATACGCATCGTGTAGCAGCGTATGAAGAACACCTCTAAACTTTGCCAAGTTCCAATATTATGTCTTCTACTCTAGTTGCTCGTAGCGATATGAGCACGCTTCAAACATCTATTTACAAGGTTGCGTTTCTTGGGTACACTGTTGTACTCATCTAATCTTACGGCTTACTCAAGAGAATGCTAGTCAGGTAAAATTGAACCCTCCAGCAGTCGTTGTAACTGCATCTTCATTGCCTAGAACTGAATGAAAATGAGAGCTTAATTTATGTTTCAATTTTATTCCACTGACTATGTTTGCGAAGCAAGCTTCATCATCTCCCAGATGTAGACAAACTCTTCCCTCCATGATTTCGATTTCATTAAGAAACTTGCATCTCAACATTTCTCCGCTAATCAGACATTTAGAGAAAGAACGGGAATAATTCGAATGCTGAAACGGCAAGCATCACTTGTTTAGAGAAAGATATAGAAAGCAACATAGAGAAGGGTGCAAAGCACGTGGCACAGGCGACGCGCGCCACTCCGGGAACGAGCTATACGTCTATCGAGCTTTCCACCCTCAACCCCCTCCCACTTGTTGTGCTTTACCGTGTTGTGTTGCTATGTTTCCTCGTGTATCGAGAAACTTCAACGCCGGCTAGACGATGTTTCTTATTCCTGCATCCTAAACAAGTTGCGAATCAACAGGCTTTTCTCTCCACCTCCAACAATCGAAACGAAACAATGTCCAGGTTTCCCTTTATCTCTGATGTTTAAGGAAATGGGAATTCGGGAACTCGCATTCCAGGGATCGATCTTACGACACGTGTTGTTTATCGTCCTCAACGATTGACATAGGAATGTCTCCGTCTGGCTGATAATGCCGTCCTCTTATCCCGCGCGATACTCAGCCAAGTGTGCGATCGTTGAAGGGGATGTATAATTATGCCAGTGAAGTGTACCGGTCGAATGTATCTTTAGCTTTGTTAGGGTGAGAACCCTAAAGGGAATGTTCCACTAATTTTCCATTGCTTCTCTTATGTTTCCGTGTACAGAAGTTTAATAAAAAAGCTCTAAAAGATGTTCCAACGGGCAAAACTTTTCAATTGATAATCCGACGATTGACAAGTAAGAAAAAATGAATTCGCGAAAGCACAATAAAGGCGAATGATTGCAGAGGGCCTTTAAGGGACTGGCCCTGAAGGATTCAGCGAGCCACTTGGTATGCAAGGAATAAGGCTATTCATCTCCCGATCTCAGAGTCCCGACCTCTGGATATAAATTAGCTTTTGTTTAGCATTCAATGCAAGACGCCTTCCACGGACCAGCTAGTCAACCCCTGATCATCTACCACCCACCATTAATTCCGATCGAGGCAACTGGCAATCCGCTGCAATTAATGTTGCCCACTGCCTACCTCCCAGCCGAGCCAATTAAACATCTGCGATCAGTACCAAAAGAAATTTTCTACCGTTAACGGAAAATTCAATTCCCCAGGGAGCTGCTTTCGAATACAAACGGGATTTTCTATTGATTGCGAATGGCACGAGTCTTATTTGTATGCCCTATTCGGAATCGTTGAGATTTGTTTCGATACGTTGATCATTATCACGATTAAGGAACAGCGGAATGTCATTAACTTAAGTTGTAAATGCTAAATAGTTACGTGTTTGTATTGAATTCGATGCATTGCATCAGGTAGGTTTTCTCGAATTCTCGGGAATCTGGTGCATCAGTCGACTTTTTTGCATTTTTCAAAGACAATTATATATTTCCGAAATACCTGGTATACCAATCACTCTTTTCTTTGAAAATCGAAACCCAAACATGCAAAAATCTCCAGACTTCTAATCTGAAATTCAGATTGTAAAAAGACATTTTTTGAGTAAAGGAAAATGCTGATGAGAATATTGAATCGCGAATATTAATGTCAAACCGCAAAGAAGTAAGACTCGGCATAAAAAATAGCATTTCCTTGAGACGCGCTAATCGGTTAGAGTTCCAATTAGTAGTCAACTGCCGCGGACGCGTCGCGACTTTCTAAATGGTAACAATGTTATGTAATTAGGTAAAAAGTTCCGTAATCAAGAAGTAGATCTTCCGCGACTCTTATGCGCGACGCCTCGTGCTGCTCCTTCCCTCGTTCGTATTAAAATAGTCTCACTAAGAAAGTGCGCGCTGCGCCCTGCATATCTTAAATCCCACGAGACGCGCTAAACCTATTCTGCCTCAGATTTTTCCCGTGATTCATGGTATCACAAGTCCGAGTTATTTTTCCCGATGTTATCTCGGATTTAATTCTAGGCAACATTTATTTTTAAGTGTCGGATTATGAACGTAACAGCATTTTTTTATTCGAGATGAATCTTATAATATTGATAGGACTCGTTTGGCAGTGAATAAGTAATAACTAATCGCTGGAGAAAAACTGGTTTAGAAGTGCACGTGGAGCGTTCAATAAGGAAAATAATTCACCAACGAACGAGTATAAAAACGTTCGAACGTGACTTTATAAACAATCTTGTAATCAACGATAAGATCGAGTCGAGTGAAAAAAATACAAAAAATTGGTGTATTGTTAAGATTGTAGACAACAGCAACAAACGATTCCGTTTTTTATTATGCTATCATCAAGTCAGATTATCCTGTAACTAATTTATTCTGCAATGTTGAATTTTCTGCCATAAATTTTTTCGCAGTTGAATAAAGTTGTTTGTTGAAATAACAAGCCTAGACGATGCCGAGGAAAGTGATGATCCTTGTCTTGGGAAATTTGTCTTAGTAGTGTCATCCTCATCTTTTGGTCAAGTTTTTTTCGTGTAACAGAATGCTTGGCTCGAGGACACAATAACCTACTAATTTAGCGAACGTCGTGGTGGTCTATTGTGAGGGAAAGATGCCTCGAGGGGGTGAAGCACTCTCAAACAATGTTTCTCACTTCTGGCTCGTTTCTTCCCTAATCAAAATCAACCCTCGGCTGTATTTCTGTTTTATGATGTAGCACCTCATCCAGAGCTTTTCGACTGATGAATGTACAACGTCCAGACTACAGATTTGGATGAGAAATTATTACCCTTGACAAATTACCCGGTGTAAACAATTCTTTCTCGTTTTCACCTCGTAACTTATTCCGACAATGTTCCAAACGCCAATCAAAATCAAATCGATCGGTTTTTAATGAGAGTTTTACCATTTCGCATTTTAATCGAACTTCGGAAAAAAGACAAGGTCCTTGGAACCGTATTTTTTCGAGACCGGATAAGAAAATTTCGAGCTGACACGAAAAATGGCACTTACTAATCATTATCATTCATAATAATTCGAATTAAAGATATTCAATGAGGTTATCGGACACGTCAATCTCATAAAATCTGGTACTTCATAATTGAAAATATCCGTAATTTTTGCGAGCATACTCATTTCATTGGGCTTGTCTTCATACATAATCCATCAATTCCTATCGAAATGTGATGTAAAAGTGTGCACAGAGGACGTTAAAAAATTAAAAGCAGCGAGCGCAGATTAATTTCAATCAGATTTTAATGAAGTTTATAAAGACAGGAGGGCCGCGGCGCAAGAAAGGGACGCCGTTGCGGGCAACGTGAAACTTTAGGGATGACGTTTGCAGAAGGCATCACGGAGCATTTTTGTTCCAGGCTCACAATGAAGCGCCGGATTTCTTTTTCCGTTACAGGGTACTCTTATTCTTGCAAGGCCGGAATTACAAATTTCGCCTCCCTGACCGTGCCATTCTTATACTCTCATGACCCATGCTTCGCTGTGATAACTCGCTTTATTGTTAAGGTGATTTAGAATTCCGGATGAGGGAGATTCGCTTAAAAAATTAACAGCGAATCTAATGGCTCGAGTTTAGTTTTTATTGTTGTATTAAATCTCAACATTTGCACATCCTCAAACGTTTCATACATAAAAATCTTTTCGATAAGATTGCCAGGTTTTGAAAGCAACGATTTGAAAGCAACGAATTTTATCATATCTTATTTTTCGCAGAAAAGTTTGTAAATACCATTAGTCGATACTTTGTACAGATGCGAATCTAGCCGATAAAGGTTGCGGTTAAAATGACCGCAGATAGAGAAGAGTGGGGCCAGGCAGCCTTTTAATCCCGGTTAATAGACTGTAAACGCAGCGGGAATAGGGCTATTGCCCTGAAATTTAATGGACAACCAATACTATTTCTCCCTAAATTTACTGCTTTTCTCCGACTCGTGTTTTCTCGAATTCTCAAAAACTCGAATGTGCGGCCATTCTAAAACAAGTGACACCAAGAAGTGCAAATATCGAAATTTACAACATTCATTCTTTCCTTTATTCTTTCATATAAAGTGGGCAGTTATAGTGGCAGCTTTTTGTGTTGAAAGATCGGAAAGAATTTGTTTATCAATATTACTTTTGAATACCGTTTTTGAATTATTCGCAATTTTTAAATTGGCAATTGAATATTGAAATTAACTATTGCCGATTATTTGAACCAGCAAATTCGTTTTTTATCAATTTACGGTCTCTTAAAGTTCTATCAAGATGTTTTATTTTTTTCCTTTCTGCGCAAAACTATTGATATTTCCGCCTTAAAAGCGGGAAAAAACAACTAGCCGATCGCACGTGTCACCTCCGTTACCGTCATGAAACATTTGTACAGAAAATGTTGATGATTATTTCTTTGGTTTAATATCTCTAGCTTTGTAGCTTTACCAGATTTATAGAGGTTTGGCAATTAATATGGGAAGTCCGGAAATAAAAATTGTGCGCGTAACCTTTGTTACCGTGTTTGAATGTGTTTCACAAAAAAACGATAAATTTTTCATGTCTCGAATTTATATAGCATGCGCAGACTGTCAAACTGAAACTTGCGGGATTGTTTCAAAACGGTTTATTCATCTGAAACATCAAATATAGAGCTTTTTCTGCGTTCGTCTGTCATCTCCAATAAGCATTAAACATAAAAAAACTTGGTATCCCAGCATTTTATTTAGCCCTTCCATCAAACGAATCAAAATAATCGAGATCAGAAAACTCCTTTTTCCGCGATTAAAAGAAAATCATCATCATCGTGAATGGTACTCACATTGGTTCGGCTGTGGCCGCGTGGATTCAACTGCCAGGAAACGGCAGCTTGTTGATAGTGTTCCTTGCCCCAGGATCCGTTGTTGAACGGACTCTCCCCAATGTGTCCCTGAAAAACATCGAGTACGTGAATGACGGTGGAAAAATACTGGTTCATATTTCAAGAATCATCGTTTCGAAAAGCACCGCTATGTTTGCACGAATCTCTCCTCGAGTTTTCGAATTAACGCTAGGCAAATAATTTTCCGGATGACGAAATGTGTGCACTACTAAGCGGGTTTTCATGTATTTTTCTTCGTAATCTCTCTCCCCCCCTCCGGCAAACAACTCGTCTTTTTTTTTTTTTCTCTTCCTCTTTTTTCCGGCTTATATAAAAAACATCGGACACCATATTTTCAAAAATCTGTACGCCGTAAAAATTTTTTTTTTCACGTCAATAAGAATCAAAAAAGCAGATATATTGATGAGATTGATTGTGACGTAGTTGATCTCTCCACTCTGAAAAGA
>JABFQM010003582.1:0-11405 GCA_022816865.1 Zelostemma sp. ZL-2020
CAAATGAGACGGAGCGATCCCGAGACGCCCATTCCCCGTCTCGAGGACGATCGGTGGCTCCAGCGGAGGCACCGAAACCCTATCTGAGAATGTCTGCGGGCAAAGTTGATGTTAGCCGAGAGCTGATGATTAAGGCGGAGAGCAATGTCAGGTCGACCATGAGCTACGTCACAGACGTGACTTTGCTTTTTGCGGCGATCTACGTTTATCTTTTTAAGCGCGAGATTCTGACGGTCCCGTTAATTGGGCTGTTGCTTTATAGGCACATCCAGCAGGAGCTCAGGAACTTGATCCCCAACTGGGGACGGCTTCGGAAACATTGAATGTTTCATATTTTTACGAACTTAAATAAGAATCTTTTGTACTGAATTTTATGCTGCAATAGGATTTGAAATTGTTGTATTATTTAATTTATCGTTGATTTCTGATATGTTTAAGGATATAAAAAAGTGTTGGAATTTGGAAACGGGTATTGAAAAGTATCGTTCTTTTTTCTTGTTTTTCACGAGTGACTGTGCGATTTGAAACACTGATGCTTATAGAGATTGAATGGTTTCTTTTGTTGAAGTGAAGGAAGAGTTTGGTCTCATATTATATTATTCTAGCACGAGACAATTATTTATTTGAATGGAGAAACGTAAAAATTTTATTTTTGTTTAGGTAAAGTAAGTTTTGATGAATTATACAAAATGAATATTGATTATTTATTGCTAGCATATGTGTAACAGGTGAGAAATAAATTATTGTCGACAAAAACGTTTTCGCAATTTACGGAAGCATGTTTTTTGTTGTATTAGGAGTCATCCGGTACACTCGAAATTCATTACTTTCTTCGTGATGTTTCAACAAAAATGGCTCCATTTCTAAAGATATTTCTTGCAGAATAAAGATGAAAACAAAAATGGATTAAATTCCTTGTATAGTCCCGAGCATAGGTCAACTACAATCTCAATAAATTTCCTCAAAAGCACATCGTTTTTAGATAAACAAACAAGGATATATGTAAAACAGAGCAGAGTCCGCTGTTTATTGGAACTTTGCTGCTCAATATTGAAAAGCAAGAGATGAAACTGTCCAAATATTTTTATAAACAATACTTTCGTCTAATGATCTATAGCGCTACGATTTGGAAATATCTCAAGAACTGTGCTGGCAGCGTCTCCGCGCAACTGATGCAAAAGCATACTCAGAAAAAAGATGCGGGCCACTATATTCCCGTATCGTCAAGACGATATTTGATCGTGGAAAAGAGCAAATCTTTGCTAGAGAAATCTTTCTTAACGCTGACGATCACCCTAGCATGGAAAACTGTTTGTGCAAACAATAAATTTTACAAACATTTCTAGAATACTCTATAAAAAGTTAATAAATCGTATGATTTCAAAGAATCACTAAAAATGTCGTGGAAAGCAAACATGGAAAACTTAATGCAAGAATAAATCGTGAATTTCTTTCCAGATTTTGGCGGAATGTTCTGTTCGTATTCATCACACAAGCGCTATCCTCAGGAAAAAAAGGGTTTATTTCTCACACTTGAAAGTTTTTATTCAGAATAAGGCTGCGTTGGAACAGTTCAAGAATTGACATTGATATCAATAAGCTGAAAGTTTACATTAGTACTTTTGTTGCCGCCCCACTACGGATATGGTTATTCTACTATTTGTCATATCCTCTTTCTGAAGTCCTAAAGAAATCTAAGTTGAGGGGGTTGTTTTACATGCTTCTTCACACCCGAAATACTTTTTAGTAAAAGGTGCAAAAAAGTGTGGTACAAAACAATGTTTGGCAGAAGCATACAGTATCTCCCAAAATCCCATGTCGTTACAAGAATTACTTGTAGATCTAGGTGTAGTGTTTACTATGTCAATTTTTAAAGCAGCCGATGGTACCTTGATTTCTACTAAGGTTGGTTTACACATTTCTTTACATCCATACCACTTTAGAGGATTAAAATTGTGTGCCACCACACATATTCTGGCAGAAGTTACCAGTTTCCGCCAGAATCCCATGTTTGCACAAGCGCTGCTTGTATTATTCGACGTTTCTGGAGTGAATGTAGTGGTGTCCTCGACAGCTTGTCTGGTTTCTAGCTTAGGCGTTGGCGAAGTGGTAACCACTTCGACCGGTAAAGTTTTTGTTGTTTTTGGCATTGGCGTGGTAACCACTTCAACAGGTATAGTTTTCGTTGTTTCTGGCATTGGTGTGGTAACCACTTCGATTGGTATAGTTTTTGTTGTTTCTGCAGCACTTGTCGTTGTTTTCGCAGCAGGCGTAGTTGTTTCTACAGCACTTGTGGTTGTTTCCGCAGCACTTGTGGTTGTTTCCGCAGCACTTGTGGTTGTTTCCGCAGCACTTGTAGTTGTTTCTGGAGCACTTGTAGTTGCTTCTGCAGCAATTGAAGTTGTTTCCGGCATTAGTGTGGTAACCACCTCGATTGGTATAGTTTTTGTTGTTTCTGCAGCCGGCGTAGTCGTTTTCGGCATTGGTGTGGTAACCAATTCTACAGGTATAGTTTTTGTTGTTGCTTCAGAGTCTGCGAAAGTATTTATATCGTTCATGTGATCATTCTCTTTTGTTTCGCAAGAAGTTAAGATGCTTTATAAAATCTGCGTAGTTCGTACTGTTGGTATTACAACTTTTTATATTTTTTTTTGCTACTAACTAAATAAAATAAAACACTGTTCTCGAAAAGAATTAATTAGCGTATCGCTATTCATCCTACTTTTACTAGACACTTTTTCGGGGCGCCCCATTTCATACTCTATGACGACAGCATAAACTCCTTTATTTTTGGTTTCATATAAGTCGAGGTTCATTTTCAGTTTTTTGATAGTAGCTGTAGCATTCCACCAAAATGTATCGGCGTATTCTAGTGGAATCTCCAACATCGTATTCAACTGTTGAATAAATCAATTTTACGAATACAAAGTGATCCTCTCATTTCCGTCAAGGGAGATTCCACTTTGGAAAGAATGTAAATCGTACACTTCGGTTCACGTGAAATACTCATCCTATCCACCGTAAAATCTCACTTAAAGGACTTCAGAGGATATTATGATCACAACATGATATTCACTGCAGCATAAACAATCGCATTGCTTACATTGTACATATCCGTATCATATTCGGTAATTACAAATTCAACATTTTCTCTTTCTTTTCCATCTAATAAAAATACTACATTATGCGATACAGGGTGAAATTTGACCTGCATCTATTTACATATAATTAGCGTTATCACTATCAATGATCTCCGATTAATTTTGCGACGGTGGAAAGGCGCGTTGTTAGCCCAGTAGAAGAAAAGAGTAATCACGACTTAAATTTCTATGTAGTTAATGAAATAATTTTGTGGAAATCCTAATTCTGCGAAGTTACATGGAGTAGAGAAATATTGGAGGAATCCAGTGATATACGATACCGGGAGGCTACTGCAGTTATGTCCTCCCATTGCTCCCTTGAAAAATGTCTTTTGGGCAAGTGAGTAAATTTCATTAGTTGGCTCTCCACATATTGGTTCTCTTATTTTCGAATCAAACTTGCCTTCGTCCGTTCGAATCCACCATTTAAACTGTACATGGTAAGTGAAATTTGTAGTTTTTATAAAGGAAATGTGTGTGTGTTTTCATGAATGTGCTATTCCCTTAAATACAAGATATGTGCGACGATATTTTCTATCTGTCGTTCTAATGACTTTTCAAGTTCAAATTGGGTAAACAATTATAGCGGAATAATTCTTATTGTATTCGCAGTGATAGGAGATACTTACCTCAAGGTCGTTTAATTTGTGTTTGTAAGATATCGACAAGGTTTTCCTGTTCTTTGCTCCGGTAGCATGTTTGGAGTCTCTATTAATGCTGGCTTTGCGGAGGATGAAATTTCCTGTGTACCATTCTCCCTGTAGAAATTAAAGTAGACACTTATATCTCTTGTATAAGGGTTTGTATATGGTCCGCATATGGACCGCTTGCGGACCGTATATATTTTAATGCGGACGCCCATGGGCCGCATATGAACCTCATATGGACCGCATGCGGACCATATATATTCCATATGCAGGCAGCATATGGTATCCATATCCGGGTTCCCTGGGCATCATATACGGGTTGAAACCGTATATGGCATACCTAAAATCCATATGCGGGCCACCTGAACATATACTTAAAACCGTATATTGATCACATATGTGGCCCGCATATGAAATATATACGGTCTATATGCGGCCCATGTGAAGCTTGCATATGAAATATATAAGGTCCGCATGCAGTCCATATGCGGACCGTATGCAAACGTTTTCCCAAGGGATGTATCAACATCGAAAAGCAAGAGTGGATTCAAAGATCTGCATATCAATAATGATAGTTTCATTCGTGTCACAAAATATTTACTTACATAACAAACTCCAATTAAAAGCAATATTATTCCAAGTTTCTGAAACATAGTGAACTTGCAAGATATTTCGCAACAAGTGACACTTTTATATACGACTTTGAAAACTTATCTTGAAAAGTTTCGTTTCCGATACTGAGTTAAATGGGGATAATTGATATACTGATAAACGTTGCATTGTTATCGATCGCTTAAAATTTCCTTCCCTCGAATTTTACTTCATTGCTTTTACATTAAAACAAAATAGGTATGAAAAAAAAGAAAATCAATTATAATTACTGGATGCTGTATAAATGGTATAAGTTTGCTGTGTCATATACCCACATGTTCCATATCACAATCGTGCTTCTTCGGAAAAAGAATACGCGATGGAGTACAATTTGAGTAGAGAAAATTTCCACAGACTGATAACAACGTGACGTTTATCAGTATCAAGTACCCACGTTTAACTTAGTATCGAAAGCAACACTTGTCAAGATAAGTTTTTGAAGTCGCATAGAAAAGCGGCACTCGTTGCGGAATATTCTGTTCAAATATTCGAACAGAAATATTATTCTAACACAAATGTAATGGATCGATTTGACATATTCCTTCCAAGTGGAAGATAATTACATATTACGCACAAACACTTTCATGGAACAAAAAATATGTTTTCTTAGGGATACTTTGAAAAAAATGATGTTTCTAATATTGGATGTACGTAAAACTGACAGAAATGATAATGGCTTATATTGCGGAATATTAGTTTATTGTGTTTCAAAAACTTGAGATAACATTGCTTTCAATAAAATTACAGTTTGTTTTGTAAGTAATTATTTTGTGACCTAAATTTAACTATCATTATTGATTGGTTAACCTTTAAATCGACTCTCGCCTATTAATCTTAATAACTATACTCCAATTTTGACAGGGAGAATGGTACACAGGAAATATCAAACTCAACAGTATCGAAGCTTATACAAATCTGATATGTAAACATAATTTAAAAAACTCAGCTTACTGTTATTGAAATGATTCAGCAGTCATTTTCCAAGAAACACAGCATCGTCTTGGAAACTTCTTGATCGAAGATCAGTGAGAAATCGATGAAGTCTTCAAGACGGTGTCGTTTCAACAAGACCCGTCTTGAATATCAGTCAAGATAGCACACTGGGTTCTATTTCATATGAGCAATGCTGCTTTCAAACAAAATCGAAAATCGTCTTTGAGACAAAACGAACCCGTATTTAAGAGATTTTTCATTGCGATTCCGAAACAACGGACAACGCGCAAGCATAACGGTCACTTCACGCAAGAGCGCCGAAATGCAATGGGGATGCCTGTGTGACGCGTTCAAAACTTGCTGCACATTGATTATTAGAGCTGTTATAATATCGGGGTTATAGCATTTACCATCTACTGTTAGCAATGGCCCAACAATGGAAGGCAGATTAAAGCGATGCATTACCCCTCATGAGTTCAAAAATCTGGGATAAAAATTTTTTCGGTTATTAATTTTCTGCAAAAGATGTCCTAATTACCCCCTCATTTTAGAATTCTACTCATGTCACCGATTATTCGTATCTTCGCATTTGTTCGCGTCGTAGGTACAGGTGTCGAGATCAATGAGCCAAAGTCGATTTGATTTACGCCGATAGCCAATTGAACCTATCGAAACTGATAGTTCAATTTGTATTGTAAAATATTCACTTACATAACAAATTTCAATTAAAAGCGATAGTGAACTTGTCGAATATTCCGCTACAAATGCCACGTATTTCTACGACTTCGAAAAATTATCTTAAAAAGTTTTGTTCTGGATAATAAGTTGAATGTAGGTAATTATTACTGTTAAACGTTGCATTGTTTTTATAGTTATAAGAAATTTACTGCCCTTAACTTGAACTTTTTCACGATGCCCCTGGTTTCGGGAATGAATGACGAGGAAAGGAAAGATGATTGTTTGCGGGGTTGTCTTCAAATGAAGCGCGTGGCAGTCGCGTTAATCGAATTCTCTGTGCATTACAGGTGCCTGTTGACAGCACCGTAAGCGACTGAAAGAAAGAGGACACTATAGTGGTTGCAAAGCAACATCAGTTGAAAAATACGCAATGTCTTAAGTCGATAAGTTTTGCTTAGGAACTTGTTCGCAGGACAAATGAAACGTATTTCAATTAAAACCAGTATAATATTGTTGAAAACATAGTACGTATAATAAATGAACACAATTTTTCTTCTGAATACTGATTGAATATTAAAAAGGAATAAGCGATCAGATGGACTCCAGCAGCAGGAGGACGAAGATCATCACGAGGAGGACTGAAGATGATAACCCGAAAAAATTGATTAATTTTTTTGTATAGCCCTACGTGATACTCGATTGATTATTTCCATATATTTTCTTGAAAGCACATATTTTCCAAATAAAGCAAACAAGCAAATGAATAAAAACAAGCAGTTTTCACCTTCCATCGAAACTCTGCTGACTATTAAAAAAGGGATGAATGCGACCAATAAAATTTTGGATCTAATACAATATTTTTGTCTTATGATCTATATCACTATGAATTAGACATATTTTAAGAGTATCGGGAAATCCACAGAGGCCGGAGCGAGAAACGCGAGGTAAATTCAGTGGGATCGTCTCATAGCTGACGCGAAGTAAGACCCGGAAGGAGGCTTGCACGCAAGAAGGACTAGGTGAGCGTACGGTCTCGACGCAGAGGCTGACTTCCGCGCCTCCGACATCGCTCCGAGTCGACAGTAGAGTGCATTTCGCCCTGGACACCGTTTGCGATCTCGAGAATCCGAGCAACTCGGCCTAGCCGGCGGGAAAAAGCGACCAGGTGCAATTGCGAAAAAGTGATATTCTGCAATAATTGAATACTTTTTCCACCTGTACTTGAAATTGATAGACTTGGGCTATCTATACTGAAATTTTTCAGAATTTCAGGTCGTCGAGCAGGCTAGAAAGCAAGCTTAAACCCACCAACGATGATAATGATCACGGCGCCGGAAGAGTCGAACGCGAGACCAAGTTTACTTCAAACAAGCACGCGAGCAATGTCATCTTCCCGGGAATCCAGTCCTTCGACCTTGACAGTCGTCAGTACTGTGAGAACCCGAGATTCCACTGTTCAAGTGCGTTCCACTTCCATATCGAATCCAGTGCTATGAAAAGAAGCTAACTCCTTGGACCTGTTCACCGAGAAACAGATGGTTTTCGCAGCAGAAAAATCAAAGTCGGCATATGACGCGTCATCGGTGATTGCCGGGGGAGATGTCGGAGACATGCTGCACGGGAGCTCGGCATTCATGCTGGTCCTGTACCCAGAGAACGAAGAGCTCAAGCAGAAAAGCGTTCTAGAGCAGAGAAACAAGAGTGAAAAAGGTATTACGTTTTTCGTCCCAGTCTATGAATCCATGCAAGTAGTAAATGAATTGTTTTTGTAGAATAGCGTAGTCTTGCAGCTTTCGAAGACGGAAAGGATTTGGTGGCACTGCTAATGTCGTTTTCGCTTCCGGAATTGTTCAGCATCAACCACCAAGTCGTAGAAGTTATGCGCGAGGCCGTAAGCTCCACGGAGCTTTTGCACGAGCGCGCGATTGAGCGATTTTATCGCGCGGTCGCCACCGAGGAAATTGTGAACGAAGCCAAGCAAAAACCCCAGATCGAAGATGGAAGAAAACCCGAGTTGTTCGGGCAGAGGTCAAGCGCTTTCCCGGCAAGTGGAGAAGGAGCGAAGACGGTCCAGCGAAAGCTAACCGCGTTCTCGGAGAACGTCGGTCCAGCTGCCTTCGATCGACGAGTTGGAAGACATCGCGTCCGATGCGAATTCGAGCAAATCGGGAATCGCGGAAAGAAAAGACTACGCTGACGGATTCCACAAATGGCGCAACAGCGGCTTGCATTTATTGGCCGAGATAAGGAGAGAAAATCTAGCGGCGTCTTCGGACGAAATTCTCGCCGAAAATAGCGTTCCTTCCTCGGAGGAGTCGTAGGAAGAAAGTAGCGACGAGGATTTGCGACACCTCAAAGCCAGGATACTTGAGATTCCCGTCGCAAAGGAGAAGGACACGTACAACCCGAAAGGTTGTACCGTGTTTGAGCCGGAAAAGGCTGCTTCGCCGGCCCTGTCCCGTGGAAGGGCAATTCGGTCACTGGAACGAGCAACAATTGTCTCGGCTTTAGAACCGTGAAACGAAATCGAGGGTAACGAAATGAATGCTTTTGAATCCTTGCATCCCTAAGATAAAAGTAGAGGTAAATGCCGGGTGTCGAAGCGTCACCCCCGCACACAGAATTTGAAGCAGGTTTCCTTCGAGAAACGAGTCGCCGATGCCGGGGTCCAGGAACGTGTCTAATGACAGAGAAACGTCTTCGAAAACGTCGAGGTCCAATGTTTTGGGCGAACGGCATGTTGGGTTGGAGCGCAAGACCAGCAGACCCACTTCAAGGTCAAGCTCGAGGGACCGATCTCGGGCGACGACGCCGACGGAGGCCAGGATGGAGAGGTTGCAGAGGACCCTGGAGGACGAGAAATTTCGTTCGCGGAGAATGTCTGCGGGCAAAGTTGATGTTAGCCGAGAGCTGATGATTAAGGCAGAGAGCAATGTGAAGTCGACCATGAGCGACGTCACGGACGTGACTTTGCTTCTTGCGGCGATCTACGTTTATCTTTTTAAGCGTGAGATTCTCGCGGTACCTTTTATTGGGCTGTTGCTTTATAGGCACATCCAGCAGGAGCTCAGGAACTTGATCCCCAATTGGGGACGGCTTCGGAAACATTGAATGTTTCATATTTTTATGAACTTAAATAAGAATCTTTTGTACTGAATTTTATGCTGCAACAGGATTTGAAATAGTTGTATATTATTTAATTTATCGTTGATTTCTGATATGTTCAAGGATATAAAAAAGTGTTGGAATTTGGAAACGGGTATTGAAAAGAATCGTTTTTTTTTCTTGTTTTTCACGAGTGACTGTGCGATTTGAAACACTGATGCTTTTGGAGATTAAATGGTTTCTTTTGTTGAAGTGAAGGAAGAGTTTGGTCTTATATTATATTATTTTAGCACGAGACAATTATTAATTTGAATGGAGAAATGTGGAAATTGTATTTTTGTTCAGGTAAAGTAAGTTTTGATGAATTATACAAGATGAATATCGATTATTCATTGCTAGTATATGTGTAACAGGTGAGGAATAAATCATTATCGACAAAAAACGTTTATGCAATTTACGGAAGCATGTTTTTTGTTGGTTTAGGAGACATCCGGTACACTCGAAATTCAGTACTTTCTTCGTGATGTTTTAACAAAAATGGTTCTATTTCTAAAGATATTTCTTGAGGAATAAAGATGAAAACTAAAAAATGAATTAAATTCCTTGTATAGTCCCGAACAAAGGTCAACTACAATCTCAATAAATTTTCTTAAAAGCACATCATTTTAAGATAAACAAACAAGGAAATATAAAAATCAGAGCAGAGTCCGCCGTTTATTGGAACCCTGCTGCCTAATATTGAAGAACAAAAGATGCAACTGTCCAAATTTTGCATCTAATGAACAATACTTTTGCCCCATGATCTATAGCACTATGATCTAGGAATATCTAAAGAACTTCGCTGGCAGCGTCTCCGCGCAACTGATGCAAAAGCATACTCAGAAAAAAGATGCGGGCCACTATATTCACTGAAAAAAATTTACTGTTACGACAACAGGAAAAACATTGTTAAAATTCGGCCCGGAAGTAATTTTACTGTTGTGTTTACATTTGAAATTCCTGTTATGGCAACCAGAATTTTTTTGTTAACTCAACAGTGTTGAGCACAAAAAAACCACGATACAATTATTATTCTCTTAGGTCTCACTGTTTTGAATGCTACCACAAACAAAAAATTATTTTTGGCATTGCTAAAAAAATTCTGCTTACTATAACATTATTTTTGTTACGATAAAATTATTTTTCCGGTTAGCGCTACAAGAATTGATTACTGTTACCGTAACAGGAAAATGTTTGTAGCGTAAAACGGAATTCATTGTCGGGCTAACAGGAATGCCCCATACAAGTGTGACTTTGTTGACATTACAGGGCAAATTTTTCTCAGTGTTCCCGTATCGCCAAGACGATATTTTATCGTGAAACAGAGCAGACCTTCGCTAGAGAAATGTTTCTCAACGCTGACGATCACTCTAGCATGGAAAACTGTTTGTGCAAACAATAAATTTTACAAAAACAATATTAATTCAGCAAAAATTTCTAGAATACTCTATGAAAAAGAAAAAAATTGTATGATTTTAAAGAATCAGTAAAAAATGTCGTGAAAAGGAAACGTGGGAAATTTAATGCAAGAATAAATCGTGAATTTTTTGAATGATTTTGGCAGAATGTTTTGTTTGTATTCATTACACAAGCGCTATCCTCAGGGAAAGAAGGGTTTATTTCTCACACTTGAAACTTTTTATTCAGAATAAGGCTGTGTTGGAACAGTTAAAGAATTGACATTGATATCAATAAGCTGAAAGTTTACATTAGTACTTTTGTTGCCGCCCTACTACGGATATGGTTATTCTATTGTTTGTCATATCCTCTTTCTCAAGTCCCAAAGAAATCTAAGTTGAAGGAGTTGTTTTACATGCTTCTTCACACCCGAAATATTTTTTAGTAAAAGGTGCAAAAAAGTGTGGTACAAAACAATGTTTGGCAGAAGCATACAGTATCTCCCAAAATCCCATGTCGTTACAAGAATTACTTGTAGATCTAGGTGTAGTGTCTACTATGTCAATTTTTAAAGCAACCGATGGTACCTTAATTTCTACTAAGGTTGGTTTACACATTTCTTCACACCCATACCACTTTAGAGGATTAAAATTGTGTGTCACCACACATATTCTGGCTGAAGTTACTAGTTTCCGCCAGAATCCCATGTTTGCACAAGCGCTGCTTGCATTATTCGACGTTTCTGGAGTGAATGTAGTGGTGTCCTCGACAGCTTGTCTGGTTTCTAGCTTAGGCGTTGGCGAAGTGGTAACCA
>JABFQM010003583.1:0-11404 GCA_022816865.1 Zelostemma sp. ZL-2020
CTAATGAAGTCGGATCTTCGGGATTCGCAGTTAAAGCAAAAACGTCGCCAGCTTTTATCTCTTTGTCGTCTTTGTACCATCTCAGAACGGGTGTTGGCACTCCTATCACTTTGCATTCCAAAGAGACTGTGCCTGCCTCCGTTAAAAGTGCGCATAACTCCGTCACGAATTCCGGCTTCTTGTAAGCCTTTGGAACTGAAAAGATGACCCAATCGAGTCTGATCAGGCATGAGTTTTAAATTCGCCTGATTAGGCCTGACCAGGACTGATTGTGCTGATTCAAAATTGCAATTCATCTCTCATTCTTACAGAAATTATAGCATATGTAAAGAAAAATTTGGAAGAATCAATTTAAAAAATAGTTTAAATGATCAGGCATGATTCGACCTAATTAAGCATGATTAGACCCGATGAGGCTGAATTAGTTTGTTTCTGGATATGGAATGAATTGTGACTTAATAATTCTAATCCTTTATTCTAACTTACCAATGACATTTAGATGAGAAGTACAAGATGACCTTCCGTAGCTGTTTTCCGCCATACACGTCCAGTGGCCTTGATCTTCGATGGTCACTGGCGCCACGTCGACGCAGAAAAAGTTGCCTTCGTGCACGAACGAAAATCTCGTTCCTGGATGAAGTTCTGTGTCGTTTCTGTGCCATGTTATCTGATCATAAAATGAACCACGTTATTCAAACAAAATTGGCACTGTCCAAAAACACGTAAAACCATTCTCCGATCTGATAAAATATTCGGCTTTCTATAATTCATTTCTATTATTTAAAGTTGCAAAAACTGTTTGCTAAACTTTCGAAATCATTTATATCAATCCAACAAAATCTTTTTCAGAGCGAGACGAGTTCGAGGACCCCGACGATCACTTTCGGTCCGCGAACTTGTCGCTATAACTCACGACTTCGCCATCATCGTCTCCTTCCGGGAAGAGCCGGTTTCTGTACTTGGCTCGTCGCCGGGAAAATGGTCCCTTTCTTTACCTTTCTCTCCTCATTATCATCTTCTTCCTCATTGTTTAAATTTTCGCTACCAAGAAGCTCCAAAATGAACTCACCTTCGGATTGGTGGAACTTCGGATCTCTACGAGAAATTTTGTCCTGGTGCCCACTTTAACGGTGAGGTCACTAAGGCGCCTGACGAAGATCGGAGGATCGCCATCCTCCGTGGTAGAGTGATCGTCAACGCTGAGGAGGATTTTTCTAGAAAAAGTCTGCTCTTTTCCACGATCGGATATCCTCTTGGCGATAAGGGAATAGTGGCCCGCCTCTTCCTTCTGAGTATGCTTCAGCGTCAGTTGCACGACGTTTTTTCGTGCTTCCACGCGGTACCGTTCTGGCGCAACTGGCAGTTTTCCATGAAACCTAATTAATTAACCACGATCAAGTAACAATTTCGTCAGAGAAAATCATCGCTGTAAATATCCTGGTGATTAGACGGAAAAAATGTTGTTTAAAACGATCAGACGCCGTAACAGTTGAGACAGAAATTGTAATGGACTGTAACTTTCAATGAAATCAACAGTTTTACAACTGTTCTTCAAAGTAAACACGAAACCAGCCAAATTCTGCTACGAAACGGGGTCAAGAACGAAGCTTTGTTTAAAACGCTCGGGAGATCAAATTAATAGACAGGAAAAAGCCACAACCCCCATTCTCTAAAAATTACATCCATCAAAGTCACATAATGTTGTGCGTTATGTCACACGTCTGGCACTGGTAACAAAGTTGTTTGACGACCCATGTAATAGCAGACATTATGCCTACGTCAGTTACACGAGGACGCTGCGAGCGAAGCTCTTGAGATATTTCTAGATCATAGCGCTATAGATCATAAGACAAAAGTATTGTCCATTAGGCGCAGAATTAGTCAAATCAATGACCCTGCAAATCTATCCTTATTCGGCTGTTTCGTCACGACGCGAGAACGAGCAAAAAATGTTTCAAAAAACTCTCAAAATGACCAGAACTTTGATCGAATTGATTAAAGATGAATAATCGACGATTAGGTTTGGAATTGAATAAAAAAGTACCGACCCGTTCGAGGTCTTTGTCGCTAAAGCGGAGGATTCTCGGCGCTTGCGGTCGCAACATTTGCAGCACTGACTCCCCATGACGCAAATTTCGACGATCCAAATTTCCACGCGGTTAGGGACGTATCAACTTCAGCTACACCACACAATTCGAGTCACTCTCGCGTAGCACCGATTCCGCAAGGACATTTTCCGGACGCGGTCGTTCGAGGGGGAAAAAATCGAAGATCGGATCGAACTCGGAGCCGGCGGTTCGCGAGCTAATCTGAATCGCGACGTGCGTCGCGACGCTCACGGGGATCATTCCGCGCAGTCGCTCGATGCGGCCTATTTTCACGAGGATGGCGCTCTAGCGGCCTGCGAAACGTCATAAACGTCACTCTGTCATCGAGAGATGCAGTATCCGAAATATGCCAGGTCTTGGAACCAGGTTTATGAAAGGAAATTCCATACGCGGCAAAGGAGTATTGAACTCTGCATTTTTGCCGACTTTGAAGACTCGTATTTTTCAGGAAAAAATTAATGCTAAAATTAATACATCCTAGTAATTTTATTGCATCTGCCCTTGACCCAAATTTCGTGGACTACTATTCCTCGACACTATTTCTTTCACAAACTTGAAACATCGAATCAACAACCCTAAAGTTTCCGATCTCACGAGAGATTTCCCCAATTGCCATAGAGCAAAAGGTTTTGAAATTGAAAAGGCCGTTTTTTCCCAATTTCAAAAGAAGAATATTTCCCATAATAAGATAGAAATAAACTACAGAAGCAATTTCCCGCGACTCGAGCAACTACTCAGCGTCGAATTTAGACGCGTCGGTAGGCGTCTCGACGCTCCACTCTTTCGTAACCGGTTTCGTTCGCGCAACGAGCAGATGTTTATTTACTATTTCACTGTTCCTCGTGCAAGCTCTTTCTTACTCCGTAGAAACGTTCCGAAACCGTAACTTTCCCATCCAGCGCGGCGCGCACTGAAAATAGGGAAAATTGAATGATCGAGCGTCCCTGGCATTGAAGACGCGAGATGACACGCTGAGAATAATCGCAACCTCGCGAACGTGGTCAACACTTGCCTGAAATAAACCCGACTGATCCTTGGCACGCAAGACTCGCAGAAATCGGGACAATTTGAGGGAAAAAGTAACGGTGCGATTTTTTTACGATGAGTTTTTGCACGGTTCATTGTGGTAGGACGAATTTCAATCGAAGCGCCAAACGTTGACGCGAAAGTTTTTAATAGTTATGTACCGTGCATGTTTTGCACTAAAAATACGGCCCCGGTTTATATCTGTTCGTTGAAAATATTTTCGTGTTCGATAATTGAAGGAGAACTTATGCTTCTATGGATGATTCGAATTTGTCGATATGATTAGTTAATGGAGTTAAAAATTTTAGAAGGATGAAAGTAAAATTGTTTTTGATCGAACTCACAGTTCGAATCTTAAATTGTCGTAGTTTTCGGTGGACAACAGTCTCAGTGAGATCATCACGTCCTCGTTTAGGCGCACGCGGGCTTCTAATACTTTCCGATCGTCCTCCCATAACGGATCGTCTGGATAATCTGAAAAAAAATAAAAGTAATGTCAGAAATGACAGGGAAGAAATGCATTTGATAATAAGAAAAGAATGAACAAGGAAATTAATTAATGAATTAATAAATGAATGAATAATGAAGAATTGAATGGTTCAATAAATAAATAATTTACTAAAAGCCATTAAAATTCACCTAAATTCGATTATAATTCGATTCGACATCAATTAAAATTCGGCAAAAATTTGATTGCAAAAATCATAAAATTAAACTTAAATGTAATTAAAATCTCGATAAAATTCGACTCAACATATCGTGCAATTTTAATAGAACAAAAAGAAAATTGTACTTTGATAAATTTTTATCCAAATCAAATGATAGTTTAATATCGATTATAAATAATATGAAATTGGTTGTTATTCAAATATAACTCGAATGTTTTCTTATGGATTTATTTGTTGATGCACATCGAAACTATTATGAATGGATGATCCATCCATAATCATGGATATTCTTCACAAGCTTCTTTATTCCAGAAAACATCAAACGCACGTGTCGACAAATGCACCGTTCAAAATGACAAGATGGAACAGGTGTACCCGTGGAAAAGTCAGGTCGCTATTCAGACGATTTACTAAGTTCACCCAACCGGCAATCTAAAAATACCACATTTAAATGACCGAGTGTTAAGCGCACCGACAGATCCGAGGTTCGCTTTTGGTTTGACTTCCGCGTAATTTCGTGAAGGGTGACAGTGAAATGTGCGCCCGAGAAAATTCGAGCGTCATAAAGAAATATTAAAAACTTCAGAACGAATGACGAAGAAATTTGACTCGAAGGCTCAATAATCCCTACAATTTACGGGGCGATATAATTTTAACTATCAATTTACAGTGCAATAAATGTTACTCAGTTTACGAGTCCTGACAATCAAGTAACTTTATCGACGTCACTCGCGGATTCATGGGAAAAGAAGAATGCGCGCGGTGTGTTTGTTCGTTGAAAAACGCGTGCCGATCGAACCGCCTCCCATCGTTCGGATCGGCAGAAGCCAGCCTATTTCTATCATTTGGCAAGACGCGATGCTGCTTTTCGCCAATGTTTGGTACATTCTCGTAAGATTCGAAATAGCGCCACTCGTTTCCTACTCTTTAAATGCGAAATTATTATTGCCGAGCGCTAAGCGGCATTTCGTCACGAACTTCACAGATTTTTCTCGAGAGACGGTTTTTCCTCGCCGAATCACGATTTCCCGCTTGAAAATTTTCCCGCGATATAAAAATGGAGGACCTTTGATTTTCCAAATTATTTTTACATGAAAGAAGAGTATCGGAAATTAAAAGTAGCGTGTAAGTAGATCGTGTAAAGCCGGCGCGACTTAGTTGGTAGCAAGCGACCTAGTTTTGTGTCAGAAGTCACGAGGAGGACGTTCTTACCTGATGGGGTCATCCCGTCAGGTGAAGAGTTCTCGCCTTTGACATAACTCCGGGCACTGGGGCCGTTTTGCGTGCGACCGACACTATTCCCTTCTCGCGCTATCTCTCTTCCACGATCTCGCACACCCTGCACCACGAAATCCGATGTTAGGAAGACTGCAAGCCGAGGGCTCCGTTCTAAATTAATCGTCGCGACGCTCAGCGACGCCTCCTCTTTCTCTCTCCGCCGTGATCACGAATTTCCGCCGTTTCGCGGCGCTACGACGCGGGGCACATGCGCCAGATTCGCCCTGACGTAATTTTGTTCGCCGCGGATCACGCGCCCTCGAAACTTTGCTCGCCGCCACGTGCTCTGCGAGAATTTGAATATTGAGAGGTTTTTTGTAAACAATTGTATCGATTTTGAGCCAACATAGATTTTTTTATTTCAAAGTTGATACCTTTATAGTTCGTTTATCAAATTTCAAAAATTCCGACGAAGGCAAAAACTACTCGATCTGATTTATTTTCTAGTTTTCTTTTCTGAAAATTATGTGCTTTTATGAAAATTTATTACAATAGTAGTTGAGTATCGCGTGTGGCTATACAAGGAAATTAATTTATTTTTCGGTTTATCATCTTTATTGCTCAGAAAATATCTTTAGTTTAAAAAGTCGAAATGGAAGAATTATTGTTAAAACATCATAAAGAAAGTTTTAAACTTCGACTGCTTCATGTGACACCTAAAGCGAAACAAAAACAAGCTTCCATAAACTACAAAGACGTTTTTTGTCGACAATAATTTATTTCTCACCTATTACACATAAACTAGCAATAGATAATCAATATTCATTTTTTATAATATATAAAAACTTACTTCACCTGAACAAAAACAAAATTTCTTTATTTCTCCATTTAAATAAATGATTGTCTCGTGCTAAAATAATATAATCTGGGACGAAACTCTTTATTTAACATAAATACCCATTCAATCTCCATAAGCATCAGTGTTTCAAATCGCAGCCAGGCGTAAAAAACAAGAAAAAGAATGATACTTTTGATCCTCGTTTCCGAATTCCGACACTTTTTTATTTCCTTAAACTCATCAAAATTCAACGATAAATTAAATAATAGAACAATTTTCATTTCTATTGCAGCATAAAATTCAGTACAAAAGATTCTTATTCGAGTTCATAAAAATATGAAACATTCAATGTTTCTGAAACCGTCTCCAGCTAGGGATCAAATTCCTGAGCTCCTGCTGGATGTGCCTATAAAGCAAAAGCCCAATAGACGGTACCGCCAGAATCTCGTGCTTAAAAAGATGAACATAGATCGCCGCAAGAAGCAAAGTCACGTCCGTGCCATAGTTCATGGTCGATCTGCCATTGCTCTCTGCCTCAATTATCAGCTCTCGATGAGCATCAACTTAGCCCTCGGACATTCTCCGCGAACGTAATTTCTTGTCCTCCAGGGTCCTCTGCAACTTCTCCATCCTGGCCTCCGTCGGCGTCGTCACCCGAGATCAGTCCCCCGAGCTTGACCTTGAAGCGGGTCTGCTGGTCTTGCGCTCCAAGCCAACATGCCGTTCGCCCAAGACCTTCGACTTTAGAGTTTTCGAAGACGATTCCTTGTCCTTGGACACGTTCCTGGACCTCGGCATCAGCGACTCGTTTCTCGAAGGAGGCCTGCTTCGAATTCTCTGCGTGGGGGTGACTCTCCCTATAAAAATCAACCAAGTTACTAAATAATTAGCCACAGAAATTGTAATTTTTAATTTAAAAAATAAATTAATTTCATTCCAATTATTATTCAGTTTCGATTATTTTTCAATTAATCATTACTCTGTCTTGGCGTTTCGCGTCGGGAATTTTCATCGCGGATTCGTCTTCCATTGAGTCAAAAACGTACCTCGCGTCCCGAGTAATTACATCACCGTTGCGGAACCGGGTAACTTCCGGTGACGGTCTTCCGGCAAGCGAGACCTTCAACCTGATAGTTTCTTCCTACTCGAAAAGCAGTCCATTCTCGTACTAACAAGGGAGTCGAATTCGAGGAGGAGCTGTTGAAAAACCCGATAAATATCGCAATTTTTCAGAAACAGAAGCCAAAAAAAAAGTATTTTGCAACTTCCAAGGACAATCTTGCTTTGCAGCTGACGTGACCTGCTCGATTAACCGCTGTACATTTGATTTCGCCTGCGTCGTCGAGAGCCGTGCGGTGAATGATGAAATCGCTCAGCCCATTTTCCGTGATGATCTTCGTCCTCCTGCTGCTGAAGATCTCAAAACCGTTCTTAAACGAGGCAATTTCGAGCAATGGCGCGCCGGGATAAGATACCAAAAATTCTACCTGGAAAATCGGGGAACAAAATTTAGTACTCGAGGAAATTTGATCGTTCATTAAGAAAATTACTGTTGAAAAATTATTTTTCTAAACTCAATCTCACCATAGAAGCAATGAAAACACAGCCACTAAGATGGCAGTGAATTTTTCACCCCAATTAATAAAAACAAAAGTTACCAACATGACTGCAATTTTCAGAATACTGAAATCTAACTTTTTTCGAAAATATTGAGGTTTCAATTTCTTGATTGAAGTGAAAAACTCATTTTAATCTGAGTAACATTATCTTCACGCTTTCTTCAATTGAATTTTCCTTCAATAATAATTTAGAGGATACAATTCCCGGTTTTCTCGTACACTAGATACCATGTTACAAAGTACAAGAATTTTTCACGCACACATGAATTACAAGATTCACATGCAAAGAAGCACGCGAGCAAACACAGACGCACGTGGTGTTCCCGAAATAAAACGAAGTCTTTGGCAACTTGTAGACCACTGTCTAGTTTCGAAGAGAACGGCCGTGCTGCGATCGCGCGACACCAGGTACCAAATCAAACATTCAAATCCAAGAAATTTTACTCGATCACGATCATCCCTTAAAAATGGCAAAACCCGAAACTTCGTCCCAGATAAATCGAGGAATTTTTGTAAAGAGCGAAAACTAATGCCAAGCCCCAGAGGAATGAACGCCGAGTATTTATGATGGAATACGCTAGCGTTTTAAATATGAACCTCGGAGATTAATTCACTTGCACTTGTTGCTTTCGGTCCAGTCAACGGGCACCTGTAGTCACTTTGGTCAACGCGACATCCACGCGCTCCAATTGAAGAGAACCCCGCCGACATTTCTTCTACCGTTGCTCATCATTTATACACGGATTCGGGGCCATCGGGATATTTTGAATCGAAAAAATCGGGTGGAGTGGAAATAGAGTGAACGGAGGAACGGTAAAAGTATGCTCGGCCGAAGAGTCTGCGTGTCGACGTACCTGGTCTGCCCCAGTGCACCCTTTTCTCGGCGCTCCCGGAGACGGACGAGCCTTTGGGGTAGGAAGACTTCCTCGAGGCGTTGCCCATTGCTCCTTCGGGGTACGAGTGTTTCGAAGCGGAAAAATCGCGAGCTCTGCGCCGAGATAAAAGCCGAAGCTTCCGTGAGGACTCTCGATATAGCGCGAGGCTCGCCGCTGGCATCAGCACTGCTCCTCGGGAGAAAGAGGCTCTTCGACGAACGATCGCAGCGACACCAAGCAAAAAACGGAATATCTTAACCGAAAAATCGCTTTTTTTCTGGAAAAAAGATCGTCCGGAGATTATCCAAGAACAGAGTTCGAGACGCATTTATTAAGTATCCAATAGTTTGTGCATTATTTTCATGGTAATCAATTATATCGATTTATTCGAAATCTTATCATTCGATATTATACACAAACACTCAGATAAAATAAAAACAGCGATTTTTGGGGGTAACTTTGAAAAAAGATATTTATAATATCGTAATGTTTATTAGTCGACAAATAAACATTGTTACATATCGACGATTGAGGAACCATTCCTAATAAATTAGAATATCGTATAATCGTGTATATGACATCCAATAGGTGTAATTCATTTTATTTTGTTTTGTTTTTTTTATTTCAATGTGAACGCGAAGAAGTCCAATTCAAGGTGAGAAAATGTCGAATGACTGATAACAATACAACGTTTATCAGTATCAATTACCCACATTTAACTCAATATCGGAAACAAAATAAGTTATTCGAGTCGTGTAGAAAAATAGCACTCGTTGCAAAATATTCTGCAAGTTCACTATGTTTCAAAAACTTGGGATAATATTGCTTTTAATCGGAGTTTGTTATGTAAGTGAATATTCTGCGGCGCAAATCAAACTATCGACTCTTGCTTATTGATTACCTTATCTTTACTTTAATTTCTACAGGGAGAAAACAAAACCGACTCTACTACACAAACTCCAACATCTGAAACGTTTCCCCCTAACACTTGTGCCGACATGACATTTCTCCAGATAGTGTGGGTTTCTATCAGAAAGTGTTTTTTCAACCACTTCTTTGAACCTTCTACTTATAAGTGGATTGGGTGTGAAGCAGCATGTAATAAAACTTCTACAACTTAGATTTCTACGGGACTTCCGAAAAGAGATACAACAACAAGAATTATCATATTCGTAGTAGTGCGGCAACAAAAGTACTGATGTCAATTTTCAAAACATCGAATTCACGGCAAGCTAAACTGTTCCAACTCAACTTTATAAAATTAAAACCTTAAAAAATTCGAGGTGTAAGAAATGAGCTCTTTTTTCCGAGGATAATGAACATGTGATGAATTATGTAATTCATTAGTTATTAGATAATAGTTATTAATATTTAATAGTATTTGAATAGTATTCAACAGTTTCAATATTTATTAGGTTATTATATAATTATTTAAATTCAAATCCAATCGAAATAATTCACGATTCAATCCTGCATTAAGAGTTTTATGTATGCTTCCCACAACACTATTGATTATTATTTCAAATCATTTGATTTTAAAACTCTTCATAGAATACTTCAGAAATTGTTGCAGAATAAATAATGTTTCTGTGCCAAATATTTTGAATTATTGTTAGGAATTAACTTTATCTCACGAAGAAGCCAAGACGTAATTTCTGTATTCTCAACTCCGATTCCCATCACATTAAGTCAATGGACTTGCCAACGCCAAGAATTATCAATTACTTTAACGATATAAACTAATATGATAAGCATTCTTTATCAATGTTTCTTCAACAATATGTATCCATTGGTAATGATAAAACATATCAATTTTTAATGTGTAAGCTTCTATTATTATTCCATTTTCATTGCTTACCTTACACTGTAAATCGAAATTCTCGCTGTTCCTCGTTCCACTACTGCGAATATTTCAACATCTGAAACACCGAGACATCCCGCTAATGCTTGTGCTGACATGATATTTCTCGAGGTAATGTACGCTTCTGTCCCATAGTGTTTTTACCACACTTCTTCAAACTTTGGGCTAACAAGTGGATTGGGTGTGAAGCAGCATGTAAAGCAACTCGTACAACTTAGATTCCTTAGGGACTTCCGAAAGGGGATGTGAAAACCACGAGAATAACCATATCCATAGAAGTGCGCAACAAAAGTACCTATGTCAACTTTCAACACATCGATATGCACTTCAAGCTTGACTGTTTCAACACAACTTCATAAAATCAAAACCTTAAAAGAAAATTATGTTTGATATAAATCTAAAAGAACATATTCATTATTCAAACCTGCATTGAGTTTTCCATGTATGCTTGACACAACATTGTTAATTTTTCATCGAATTATCCGTTTTTTGAAGTTTTCAGAGAGTATTCAAGAAATTGTTGCCAAATAATTATTGTTTTTGTGTCAAATATTTCGAATTTTGTCAAGCATTATCTGTATCCCATTAAGGAGCAAAGATGTAATTTTTGTACTCTTAATTTTAATTCTCATGAAATCAGTTCAACGTATTTGCCAACGCAAAAAATGTGTCATTACTTTTGAGATGTAGACTGATATTATAAGCATTCTCCATCTATGGTTGCCCAACAATATGCATCTATTTGACATGTGAACCTTCGATCTGTTAGCTCATTTGATTATGTAATTATCATACATCGGAATATCTCTCATACCTTGCACTGTGAATCGGAATATCCCGTTGATTCTCGTTCCGCAGCCCCTCAGTCCTCTAAGGAATTTCTGTGGCTGGTTCATAGTCAAAAATTGCAGACGTTCTTCTTCGTGCAGTTGATTCTGAGTGCCCTCTACCGTCAGTTCTGCACTACTTTTAGCTTCTCTTATTAAATACCTTGCGATACAACAGTAAGAACCTTCCAAATTGCAACTTTTAAATTTAATTTCGTTAGTAAAATACTTACCCTCGTAAGGAGTCACTGTGACTCGGCGGCAGAGCGTGTCTCGGGCGGATCCCTCAGGCTAAGCACACAAAAGTGTGGTTAGTACTTGAGGGGGTGACCGGCCGGGAGACGGGAAAAGCTAGCCGTGAAAC
>JABFQM010003584.1:0-11404 GCA_022816865.1 Zelostemma sp. ZL-2020
GCGCGCCGGTGTTGTGCACTGCTCCCGTGGCGGGCGTGTGCCGGATATAATTCTAATTCCGCGTTTTTACGGGCACGCTTATAAAAAAAAGTATTTTGTGCCAAGGCGGAAGGAAAAATGGTTATTAATTGAGGGGAAGTGAAAGAACTTTTACGGGGGAAAAGGTTGTTCCCCCCCCCCCCCCGATCAAATCGTTCATTCTCGGCTCGGGAAATCTCGTCGTCTCCGCAGAATTCCATCGTTTTTTATCGGCCAATAGAAAGGTAGACCGGATTCGAATGAGAAAACGCGTAGGAGACAATAGGAAATTTTTCCCGAAACATCTCGTTAACGACGATGAAAACAAGTTTGACATTTCGATCGAGTCGTCGTCATTACATTATCGTCGTTATATCTTTGGGCCCAACAGTTGGCTCGCATTGTTGCCGGCCTGGACGGAAATCTAGCTTCCTGCTTATCGAAAAGAGAATCGAGCCTGCCTCTCTCGACTATACAACGCCACTCGCAGAGTACCGCACTTCCCGGATTTTCGTGATGCTTGCCTGCTATTTTTTATACATTTTTTTATTATGGGAGTTTAACCTGCTTCTCCTGGATCCTTGCTCATCTGGGCAGCTCATCCGTGAAACCTATCGAAGCAGATATCCGACCCACGATACAGGTTGTTGCAATTCCATGGGAAATGAAAATGTTGACTTTATCTGATTCCCTCGATATTACGCCAATCAAATCGCATTGAATCCTTTGAAGACGTAACTTATCGTTATTCTTATCCAAAAAAAGTACCTGGTTTTGTATTGTGTTCCGCATTTCACGCATCATAAAGTGTCATCATACGCTACGATCTAAACAGGAAATTTAACATTACATTGTTTTCAAATCATATTTTATAATAATGATCTCCGGATCATCTTTGAAGACCGAAAATTCGCATCGAACGATGTACGAATTCATCTTTACGCGCGTCGCACATTGCGGTTGCACGGACGGCAAACATTCCCATGGCGCACGCACGCAAGTGTACATCAGCTGCGTGTAAACGGGGGACACCATGATTGGTTACATAGCAAAAAAAAACCAGCAATCTTCCTATCATATTTCGAAAGGGCAACCGGTTTTTAGCCCACGAGTATTTCTAAATTTATTTCCCCTCGTACCTATTTTGTACCCACTTTGATTCCCCGTGCTTTAATTAAAAGGGGGGATTCAATGAGGAAAACGAAAAACGCTCGCGAGTCTACATTTTCTTTGTAATAATCAATGCCGAATCTTCGCGATGAAATCATCGGAGAATGTGCAGGCAAAAAATTCTAGCACGTTCGTAATAATGAATGGCAAATAATTTGCATGTTTACACGTTTCAATCGGCAAAGAAAAAGACGCCGATTGATAATCCGCGAGCTTACACCGACGTTTCCGAGAACGTCCTCGATCCATAGATCATCGCGGCTGTGACTCACGCGGCGCGACGATCGTGAGATTAAAACCTGCTGGCATTAATTCCATGTTGTTATTGTTTAATCCTCGTTATCTCTTAGCACGCGTTTACATTGTTAAGCCTCGTTTTCCTCTCTTTCCTTAGCAAGGTAATCGAATCGACTCTTTTTTTCATCGGCGCAACGTTTCGCAAATCGCGCAAGAGCGCAGATCGAGGCGACATGAAAAGAATGTCTAATAATCATTTTACGATAAACGCTATTTATCGTAGTTTGTGCGCTAGTTGCAAAATCGAGTGTGGGTTGGCGGACAAGATAGATGACGACGACGACGACGACGACGACGACGATGATGTTGCCTTGAAATTGAGACTCGCTTTATGCAGGTCGCCGATCCAATATCGTGCCTCCTGCCCCCTCCATCTTTCTTTTCTCGCACCCACATATGTATTGAACTCTTGAAAGACAAAGAAAAATGTCGTCTTATTCTCGAAATTTCTTGCAGTGAAATTCTCACTCCAGAAGAATGGAATTTTTCATTTTTGTTCCGCCGAAATGGAACAGCTCTTAAATGGGATAAATAGAAATTTCGCTGCATTGTTGAAATGACATTTTCGTAATATTTCAATCAGAAAGAAACGTATTTCATGGCGCGTGAAAAAGAATAAGCTTGGAACGTCTACGTAAGCGTGACGTTATGCGGGGCCCGAATGCCGAGACGTAAAATGATGCGAGGAATCCGGAGAATGTGCCGGAGCCCACGGCAGGAGCTGGCCACTTATTGTCCGTGGCAGCTGCCAAACACTTGCAAGGCCCCGCTATGTGTCTCCGAATAAAATAGCCCCGGAGATATATATTTTATGACCCTCATTACATGTTTTTTTCTCAACAAATCCAACATTAATTATGATGTATACGCCGCTCAATTTAATCTTGTTCGAGCGAAAAAAAACATGTTTCTTTTTGAAACCCAGGCATTGACTCGTAAAAAACAACGTTATGAAATTCAGAAATTTCCGAATGTCAAGCTGCACTTGGGAGATTGGTACAATGCGAAACAAGTGCCGCAGTAGAAACTGGGACACAGTTAATTAACGCTTACCCAGCGCGGATAACAAAGCTCAGAAGACGCCATCTCGGATCATCACCTTGGAATCGTTTCTTTTTTTACCGGCATCATTATTATTTCTGCACTAATTACTAGCCGAGGAAACTCGTTGCTACCGCCGCTGCATCTTGATATTCGAGAAATGCCAGTTTCGTTCTGAATCGGATTCAAATGAAGCGAGTCGAGTCATTGAAGAAAAGTTTTTGCTTCGAGTAGACGTATCCGATGAGATCGAGTGAGTTATAATTGAAGAAAAAAGAGTAATTCGAGTCGTGGATTATTTAATAATGAACGACGGCGCAAAAAAAAGTATGACTATGTAGTGCAAATCCCCGAGTCGGTAATCGGGAGAATGAATGAGCTTGGCACGCAACCATTTCGTGGGCCTCTCCAGAGAGAGGGAGAGAGAGAGAGAGAAAAAGAAGGTGCGCCTTTAATTAACCATTCTCTTTTTAGGTCCCTGGAGCGACGAATTCTTGTTTTTTTTTACGAAAACAACTTACCATTGATGAAAACTGTTTTTCTTTTCTTGACGTGATATCTGATTTCGATTCTTTTTGTTTTCAGAATGACGAGATGATCGCTAGTTTGCCAATAAATGGCGGGGGAGGCAGTGGCGGGCCAGTGGGCCGAGTAGGGCGAACTTTAGCCCTGCACCGGTCAAATTCCAGCCTGGAGTTACCCCACAGCCCAGATCCTGCCTCTCGCGTACCGGAAACGCCACTCAGAAGAGAATACGGATCTCATGGTTTGTAATCGTCTTCTTTCTCCATCAAATGTTTGATAAAATGCATCAATTCGGCATTGAAGCGAAAATGAATATCGAAACCGTTTCGAAAAACCTTGCAAAATAATTACTCTTCAAGTTTCTTGGAGTGTGAATCTCGTTCCAAGAAATTCAGAGAGTACTCAAACATTCGTACCAACAACAATGTTTCAACTTGTAAAAATTGTAACTACGAACGGTATAATTTTCGTTTCTCGTTTGACACTCCAGGAAGCATCGACGTAGTTGCTCAATCAGTCTCGCCAGGCGACAATTTGTTCGCGATGCTCCAAGAATTCCGACCCCCCGACCAACGGAACACTTCGTCCGCGGATTTCTTGAGAAGAGTTCAGGACGGTCAAAACCCGGACACCGACGAAGTCTGCGGACCAACGGGCTCCAGCCCGAAATTACGATTAAAACTGAACCGTCTTTGGGGCAGTAAATCGCCGAGGGGCATCGACGAGAGTTGCGCGAGTCCGGTGCTGTCCGCGGACATCGAGGAACGTCACAGAAGACGAGCTTTCGCTCATTACGACTGCCAATCGCTGACGGCGAATTTGGGCTACGCCGCGAAACTCAGGGGTATGCTTTTAGCTCGGCGAAGAAATACCGCGACCGGAGCTTCGGCGGCGAGTTCTTTAAGGGCTTCCACGCCGGATGAAGCGCCGGAAGACGATATCGGGGATGCGAAAGGTACGGTGCTTTGGTTAAAAAGAAAAAAAACGGGTATGAAAAATAATGCTTTAAATTGAGTGATACGTTTAACTTCCTGCTGTTTCAGGAAACGAACTTTTGGAGTCATGTCCCTTCTTCCGTAACGAAATCGGCGGAGAGGGAGAAAGGGAAGTCGGCCTCACTCGTTCCCAGAATAACAGCGGAACACACAGGCCGTCTCTGTCTTACGGCATTTCCGTTTTGGAACCGCCTCCAGGAGAAACGCTTTGGAAACACACGTGCCCGCTTCAGAAACGGCCGCTACCGATTGAAAGCGTGGACGAAGGGGCTCACTATTACCGCCGATATTTCTTGGGTAAATCCGATATCTTCTCATGCGCAATTCGTTTCTCATGAAATTATGTCTCGCTAGCTCGGGAACATCAAAACTGGTTCGGAATGGACGAGCAATTGGGACCAGTCGCGATAAGCATTCGCAAAGACGGCAGCCAGTACCGAGTAATCATTCGGACATCGGAATTGCTGACGCTTCGCGGTTCCGTGCCTGACGAGGCCTTGGGCACGAGGCCCAATTCTTCCGGGGGCAAACTTCCGACGAGGGAACTTTTGGAGCTCGTTGCGCCGGAAGTGCAAATGAGCTGTCTCAGGCTTGGCACTGCCGCTGCCGACGAGGCAGTTGCGCGTCTCGACGAGCAGGGACTTTCGACTAGGTACAAGGTCGGCGTTCTTTACTGCAAGTCCGGCCAGAGAACCGAGGAGGAAATGTACAACAACCAGCACGCTGGACCTGCCTTTTTGGAATTTTTAGATACAATCGGTGAGGAGTTTTTATCTGAAAACGAAACAATATCAGAAACATCGGAACTAAAGAGAAATCGGAATGCAATTTCGCATAATCTTTTTACTTTCAATAATTGTAAATTTAATTCTATTGCGACAACTTTTGCACAAATACAAAATTCGAGTGGTTTTATGTTTTCTCAAGGCCAAAGAATAAGACTGCGCGCTTTCGAGGGTTATAAAGCTGGCTTGGACACCAGGACAGACTCCACGGGGACCCATGCAGTTGCCGCGACCCACCGTGGCGCGGAAGTTACGTTTCACGTGTCGACAATGTTGCCGTTTACGCCGAACAACCGGCAACAGTTGTTGAGGAAACGACATATTGGAAATGACATCGTCACTATCGTTTTCCAGGTATGAAACCTTTATAAAGACGTTCGTACATTTTTTTAATAAATACTTTTTCTCTTTAGGAACCAGGAGCTTTACCGTTCAGTCCGCGCCGAATCCGTTCCCAATTCCAGCACGTTTTCGTCATCGTAAAAGCGATAAATCCTTGCACGGAGAACACACAGTACAGTATAGCCGTTTCCAGGAGCAAAGAAGTTCCGATATTCGGGCCCCCGGTCCCAGCCGGGGCCGTTTTTCCGAAAGGAAAAGCATTCGGAGACTTTCTACTCGCCAAAGTCATCAATGCTGAAAACGCGGCTCATCGGTAAACTTTCCTACTTTCTCTCATTCAACATTTCATTTTCAGATTCATGTTTTACCGATAAAAATTTCATTCTTTTTTGTAGCTCTGAAAAATTCGCGACGATGGCAACTAGAACGAGACAAGAATATCTGAAAGATTTGACGGCAAATTATTCTTCGTCCACGGTCGTCGAAACCGGACAGAAATTTTGTAAGCTTTGCATCGAGTATTTTTCATTTCCGAGCTTTCACGGAATGGTTTTTCATGTGTTTTTGTTTTATTACAGCGATGCTGTCGTTTAGCAGCAAGAAAAAGGCAACGGTTCGGCCTCGTTTGTCATGCGATGCCTCTCAACGAGGTGCAATTTGTTGGCAAGTCATTTTAGAAGACAGCAATCAAAACACGGATTGTTACTTGGGAATAAGTATCGACACAATAGTTCTTATCGAGGAGCACTCGAGGCAAACGGTTTTCGTCGCACCATGCGCCAGCTTGCTTGGCTGGCACGCTCAAACTAATAGGTACGAATTCCGCGCTAAAAGTACTCGTTGAAAACATTTTACATTTTTAATGTTTCGAATACGATGTGAATTTGTTGTTATTTTATAACGATTAATTTGTTTCAGTTTGCGCTTGTACCATCACCAAGGCGAGTGCATAACGATTCACGTGCGTGGCGACTATGGCGAACGCGACGAACTGATGGAAATCGTGGCGCGACTTCGTGCGGTGACGCAAGGTTCTCCAGCCACCGAGTTATCCCTGAAGAGAAATTCTCTGGGCCAGCTTGGTTTTCACGTGCAACCAGATGGCGTAGTGACCCAAGTGGAAAGCATGGGATTATCATGGCAAGCGGGTTTACGACAGGGCTCGAGACTCGTAGAAATTTGTAAAGTTGCAGTGTCCACGCTCAGCCATGACCAGATGGTGGATCTTTTAAAAACCAGCGTTCAAGTCACCGTCACTGTGATCCCACCGTCAAATGACGGGACTCCCAGAAGGTGCTCATCTCACCTTTCTTTCTTTTTTTCTCCTGGAAATTAAGCTGTTTTAAAAAATTCAAATGTGGCTTTCTTTTTTAAGGGGTTGCACCCTGCAGAACTGCCAGTATTTGTCGACGAACTACGACGAGGGGGATTACGAGAATGTAACGAGTCCGGACAACGCTCCATCTCAGCAAACTGCAATGCCGCATCCGAGGCGCTATGAGCGCTCTTTTAGTCCACCACGATCGAGTAACAGCTCAGGCTATGGAACTGGCTCCAGTTCTCGGTCGTTCACTGATCCGAGGTTTCCTTCGGAAGGAACGATGAATAGCAGCAGCAGCGGTCACAGCAGCGCCGATGATCGATGGTGAAAAAACATTTGTGGCGGCACACGCGCCCGCACGCATGCACGCACGCACAAACACACCCACACACGCGCGCGCGCGCACGCACGTATACACATGATACCGGTTCCTTGGCTGACGAACGGCGTACCGGGACGCTTCGGGAAAAGCATTGTTAGTTTCCAGAAAACTCTTTCGAGAACCTGCTTTTCCCGAGTTAATAGGAACTGGGAAGAAGGGTCCAAAATTTTGCAGTCTTTTTCCACGAGTCATGAGAGCGGTTTTGTAAATCTTCATCCTGCGCTTGCATTCGATTTATTTTTCCAACTCTGTATTTTCATTTTTAATAAAGTATACCCTGAGTGTAACGCCGCGAGTTTCGTTGTGTGTATAAAACCTCGTCCCACACATTATCAAATTATTAAGTAGATTTGTAATTTACCCTTCGACAGCTTAACGAAAAAATGTTTTCATTCATCAGGTACGAATTATTGGAACCACAAGAACCGGACTCGATGCACAGAAGAGATGGCACGCCGCCGCCTCTTCCGGCCAGACAAGGTCCGACCCCGAATAAAATGACACCGGGTCAAAAGAAAGAAAAAGAGTCGCATTACGCCGTCGGCAAACAGTACCACAACCACGAGAGTAACTACGTGTCCCCGCGCGTGATTCAGGAAAGTATGAGCTACCAGAGACTCGAGGGTGCTCACGCGCCAACAAATTACGTAAAGCTGCAGAAAGAAAAATACGAGACGAAACAGGAAGCTCTGTACGGCTCGCATCATCACCAGAAACTCGGCGCCTCCAACTCTCTGCCTCTGTCGCAGAACGCTATTTACAGTCTGCCCAAATCCGCCAGTAACAACAATCTCGGCAGGAGCAACGACTACGATCAGTCGTCCGGTAAATTTGACTATGAAATTTAAATAGAAATGCATTTTTACCTCTTTCTTTTCGTTCATGGAATAACGCTTTTTCTCATTTATTTTTCCAGGAAGAAATGCAGGAAAGATTCAGGAACAAGTTCGACTTCGCGAGAAGCGCAACATCAGTTACGAGTTTCAGGAGGAGAACAAGGATCGGCGGGGCAGCAAATACGAGGTGGAGGCGAGCAAAAACGAGCAAAAGCAAGAGGAGCAGGGCGACTTCGTGCGCTACGATATTCCGCACGAGTTTAAGCTCGGCGAGAAGGTAACGTGCCTGAAGACGAGCATCGGCGAGCGTCCCGTACCGCATAAAGTGAGCATCGAGTACCGGGGCAAAGACTTTGCACTGAGTTTGCCGCCGGAAGTGAGCGCCAGCGAAATCTCAACGCTTCCCAGCGAAGACGAACTGTCCAATGGATCCGGGAACGTGTCACCCCGACTCCGACGAGCTAAACATCATACCGGTAAAATATTCAGAAGCCACAAAGTATGTCATGTAATTACTGAATATTTTTCTTAACGGCATTGTTTTGTTGTTTCTACAGGAAACTTGACGCCGTCGAGCGGAAGTTCGCGAAACCAAAGCCCGAGGCCGAAACCCGGGGCGCGAAATTCGCATCGGAATTCGGCGAATCTGACTTCAAGCACTCTTCAAGAAGATCTCATGAAGCTCATAAACCCGGATTACTTCTCCGACGATACTCAGATTCTGAATAACAACGTTTCCAACATTCACAATTCCAACAAGACGAATAACAATAACAACAATAATAATAATAACAATACTCTGGAAATACAAAACAGATGTAGATCCAGGGAAAATTTGTGCGGCAGTAACTTGCCGACTTTGAGTGTCTTGCCGTCGAGCAATGGGCAGGAAAATGGGAACGGCTCGGAACTCATATTAACGATGGCAAGGCCGGCTACTGTCATTTCTAACACGAGTACCAGTTCGAGCACGACGTCTGGTGATACAAAGATGTCGAAGGAGGAAAGGTTAAATTTGAATTTATTCGTACTTTGATTTCTACAATATCTTACGAAACATTAGCAAAACTACAAGAATTGCAAAAGTTGAAAAAAATACCAAAGCACAAAAAGTTTTTAAAACTTTTCACCCAATTTCCTGAGATCGTCTCTTTGTTGGATTGAAACTAAATTTATCATTGTTTCAGATTATCGCCGAGGGTGACGAAATCTCCCCATTCGTTGATCAACAAACCATCGAATTTCGTGATGAAGGATTCAAAGCTGCAGTCAGAAAGTGACTCGGAATGTTGGTCCAGTTCGCATCACGTGGACACGAGTTCGCGAACAGTGAAGCAGTGTCAGGATGACACCATTAACACGATACCGTACGCGTTTTAAAATCGATTGAAGAATGTTGTGTTTAATTGAACAGTTGAATTGGAAGCTGATGAGTATTTTCATTGTAGAAATTCTGTAACGGATCTCCAAAATCACCTGTCGACTCTCGAGTTACGCGTGGCCAGAGAAACTCGACGAAGATTGTCCCTGGAGGATGAAGTGCGACGTTTACGAGACGAGAACCGACGTTTGCAGGACGAGAGTCACGCGGCTGCTCAGCAACTCAGGCGCTTCACGGAATGGTTTTTCCAAACCATAGATCATCAATGAAATAATCCAATCTTTTTGAATACAGTATTTTTTCATCTTTAAGCAAATTCAGAGTAAACATGCAAATTTTATATAAATTAGTACATTTAATATAAACTAGACTCTAGAATTTTATTGTTATTGTTATTTTTTTATTTTTTTATCAAATTGAAAGGCAAAATTTTTTGTAAACTTTTTTATATTGCATTTTTTCTTGGTAATTGAATGCAATGGACAGTTTCGTTGTGGTGAGAATGTGAATCAATATGAATGTGGCACTTTCGAAACAACAGCTAATTATAAAGTTTGGAGTAGAAAGCCACATTTTTTTTTCAGAAAAATCAATTTTCTTGTTTTTTTATCTTTATTTGAATTACTGTACGCACTTATAATTTTACCGGATTCATGCCACAACAATTTAACAGAAACTGAAGTAGTTGTAACGATGTTTTTGAATACAAATTTGAACAATGAGTATTTAATTTCCGTGTAATTATGCAATTATGTGCAATGCATTCGTTCAGTGTGAAGTTAGACGAATAATCAAATAATCACGAAGAGAAAGCGGTAATGATTCTATAACGCGGTGAGATTACCAATGACCAAATATTACCGTTTATTGTATAAGAGTTATAGTTATTCTCTAATTATTTTGTGATTTTATTCGCACTTTATATATTATACATTTTTCATCAAATTTATCAGGATCATTGCATCGAAACATCAAGCGGAGCAAAAGTTAAAAAATCATACAAAAGTTGTTCATTAATTTTATTGTAAGTCAAATAATGAAAATAAAATGAAATAAAAACATTGCAACTTTTTTCTTCAATTCTTATACTATCTCTCTTTCCATGTGGAGCCGGATTATACCTGCCGCTCGCGTTTCCACCGACTTGGAGGTATCGAATCCCCTTTTGCAACGAATATTGAGCAACATTTGAATCTCACGTTTGCTACCGGTGCTTGTTTCGCACATTCTTTACCGTTCTTAGGTACCATGTCTCGCCTGATTATTTCTAGGAATAATTAATCCGGGACGTGACACCGGTATTTGCAGCATCTGTTCCATCAGGGCTTGTTCAAATACGTTTGCTCTATCTCCGTCATGATTTCATCGTTCGGCGTCAGGGCCACTGTTTTTGTTAGTGCCTTGCATCC
Source organism: Zelostemma sp. ZL-2020 (assembly GCA_022816865.1). Taxonomy (NCBI): domain Eukaryota; kingdom Metazoa; phylum Arthropoda; class Insecta; order Hymenoptera; family Platygastridae; genus Zelostemma; species Zelostemma sp. ZL-2020. The sequence continues at coordinate 10,503 of JABFQM010003584.1, forward strand.
TGGGTCAATTTGGAGAATTCCCGTTCCTTCCACTTGTACCTCTTTTTCCTCGTCCTTGCAAGTGATCTTCATTGTTTCCCTGGCTGGTGCCGTGTAAATCCAGCCATCGTGGCTTTTCATCTGTTGCCACTTTTACTCTGCATTTTGAAAAATCTTCGAATTCGCTGTCTGTTAATATCTGTACCTCGCAGCTACTTTTTTCCGTCACGTCGCATATTATATTTATCTTTTTACGAATTAACCGAAGGTCGGTTTTTCTACATTCGCGTAGTTTTAATGGTTTTATGCCGAAAAATTTCCTTGAATCGGTGGAAATGGCTAGGTATTCGAGTTGTGGTTTCACCCAGATAGCATTTTGAAGTCACGTTGAGTGCACGGTGGACTCGCGCGTGCGGGTTACCAAGAGCCGAAAATTTCGGTAAAGGTGAAAATAGCGTTATTTGGATTTTTGATGATTTCGCTTGTTTTCACTATTTATTTACACCTTACAGACTACCCTTGTAAACACGGCGCGTGCGAATATACACTGCCTACATTTTCTGTTTTTAATTCCGAAATGCTCTTACCATGTACAATTTAAATTTCGCGCCGACAATCGCCCCGAAAACCTGCGCGTGTCGACAAGGCTTCCAGTGAAACCCTCCCCCCCCCCCCCCCCCCCCTCTCCCACCCCCTCCCACTCTTCACCAATCGCCTCATTCTCGGATACACTAATATAATAACAGCGGTATACGAGAACCGAAACAAGAGACAAACTTTCCAGAATCAACAAAATGCAAAACACCCCAACACCTACACCCATCACACGGGAAAACAGGACACAAAAAAAGAAACAAAAGACAGGCAATACAACCCACAACACACAGTAACACACAACACGACGAAACACACACTCACCACAC
>JABFQM010003585.1:0-11403 GCA_022816865.1 Zelostemma sp. ZL-2020
AGTCGCATATCTCGTATAATATACATCCGACTTTTCTCGTCTTGCGCTCATTTTGTTCGTATTACGAATACCTACATTTTCCCAGTAGAATGGACTCTCTAGCTCGCATAGTTTGGAAGTTCTAACGATTTAAAGCTCACGAAACATGGTTCAGTGAGATTTCATCCTCACGCTTAAAGTTGCATATCTCGTGAACTATACGTCCGATTTTTCTCGTATTGCGCTCATTTTGTTCGTGTTTCGAATACCTACATTTTCCCGGTAGAATAGACTCTCTAGCTCGCATAGTTTGGAAGTTATAACGATTTGGAGCTCACGGAACATGGTTTAGTGAGATTGCAACCTCACACTTGAAGTTGCATATTTTGTGAACTATACGTCCGATTTTTTCCGTCTTGCGCTCATTTCGTTTGTGTTTCGAATTCCTACATTTTCTCTGTAGAATAGACTCTATAGCTCGCATAGTTAAGAAGTTATAACGATTGAAATCTCGGAAACATATTTAAGTGAGATTTCAACCTCACACTTGAAGTTGCATATCTCGTTTTCTATACGTCCGATTTTTCTCGTCTTGAGCTCATTTTGTTGGTTTTTCGAATACCTACATTTTCCCGGTAGAATGGAGTCGTTTGGTCCATGAGTTTAAAAGTTATAACCATTTGAAGATCAGGAAACATGGTTCAGTGGGATTTCAACCTCACACTTGAAGTTGCATATCTCGTGAACTATACGTCCGATTTTTCTCGCCTTGCGCTCATTTTGTTGGTATTCTGAATACCTACATTTTCCCGTTGGAATAGACTCTCTAACTCTTATGATTCAGAAGTAATAACGATTTGAAGATCAGGAAACATGGTTAAGTAAGATTTCAACCTCACACTCAAAGGTGCATATCTCATGAACTATAGTCCGATTTTTCTCGTCTTGCGCTCATTTTGTTGGTATTTCGAATATTCACATTTTCTTGTTAGAATAGACTCTCTAGCTCTCATAGTTTGGAAGTTGTAACGATTCTAAGCTCAGTAAACATGGTTCAGTGAGCTTTCAACCTCAAACTTAAAGTTGCATATGTCGTGAACTATACGTTTGATTTCATTCGTCTTGCCTTCATTTTGTTCGTATTCCAAATCCCTCCATTCTCCCGGTAGAATGGACTCGCTCGCTCTTATAGTTCAGAAGATATTACGATTTGAAGTCAGGGAAACATGGTTACGTGATATTTAAAACTTACAGTTGAAGTCGCATATCTCGTATAATATACATCCGACTTTTCTCGTCTTGCGCTCATTTCGTTCGTATTTCGGATACCTACGTTTTCCAGTAGAATGGACTCGCTAGCTCTCATAGTTTGGGAGTTATAACAATCTGAAGCTCACGAAACATGGTTTAGTGAGATTTCAACCTCACACTTAAAGTTGCATATCTCGTAAACTCAACGTCCGATTTTTCTTGTCTTGCGCTGATTTTGTTCGCATTCCGAATACCTACATTTTCCTGGTAGAATGGACTCGCTAGGTCTCTTAGTTGAGGAGTTATAACGATTTGAAAATCAGAAAACATGGTTTAGTGAGATTTCTACCTCACACTTGAAGTTGCATATCTCGTGAACTATAGGTTCGATTTTTTTCGTCTTGCGTTCATTTTGTTCGTATTTCGAATACCTACATTTTCCCGGTAGATCGGACTCGCTATCTCTCATAGTTTAGAAGATTTTACGATTTGAAGTCAGGAGAACATGGTTACGTGATATTTTGACCTCACACTTGAAGTCGCATATCTCCTATAATAGACATCCGATTCGTCTTGTCTTGCACTCATTTTGTTCGTATTACGAATACCTACATTTTCCCTGTGGAATGGACTCGCTCGCTCGCATAGTATGGCAGTTATAACGATCCGAAGCTCACGAAACATGGTTTGGTGAGATTTCAACCCCACACTTAAAGTTGCATATCTCGTGAACTATACGTCTGATTTTTGCCGTCTTGCGCTCGTTTTGTTCGTGTTTCGAATACCCACAGTTTCCAGGTAGAATAGACTCTCTAGCTCGCATAGTTTGGGAGTTATAACGATTTGAAGCTCGGAAACATGGTTGAGTGAGATTTCCACCTCTCACATGAAATTCCATATCATGTGAACTATACGTCCGATTTTTCTCGTCTTGCGCTCATTTTCTTGGGATTTCGAATACCTACATTTTCCCGGTAGAATGGACTCCCTAGCTCTCATAGTTGAGGAGTTATAACGATTTGAAGCTCAGTAAACATGGTTTAGTGAGCTTTCAACCTCAAACTTAATGTTGCATATATCGTGAACTATACGTCAGATTTTTCTCGTCTTGCGTTCATTTTGTTCGCGTTTCGAATACCTACATTTTCCCGGTAGAATAGACTCTCTAGCTCGCATAGTTTAGAAGTTATAACGATTCGAAGCTCGGAAACATGGTTGAGTGAGATTTCCACCTCACACTTAATGTTGCATATCTCGTGAACTATACGTCCGATTTTTCTCGTCTTGCGGTCATTTCGTTCGTATTCCGAATACCTACTTTTTCCCGGTAGAATGGACTATCTAGCTCTCGTAGTTTAGAAGTTATAACGATTTGAAGCTCAGGGAACATGATTTAGTGAGATTTCAACCTCACACATAAAATTGCATATCTTGTGAACTATACGTCCGATTTTTTTCGTCTTGCGTTCATTTTGTTCGTATTTCGAATACCTACATTTTCCCGGTAGAATGGACTGGCTAGCTCTTATAGTTTGGAAGAAATTACGATTTGAAGTCAGGGAAACGTGGTTACGTGATATTTCAAACTTACACTTGAAGTCGCATATCTCGTATAATAGGAATCCAATTTTTCTCGTCCAGCGCTCATTTTGTTCGTATAACGATTACCTACATTTTCCGGTAGAATGGACTCTCTTGCTCGCATAGTTTGGAAGAAATAACGTTTCAAAACTTACGAAACATGGTTTAGTGAGATTCCAACCTCACACTTAAAGTTGCATATCTCGTGAACTATACGTCCGATTTTCCCCGCCTTGCGCTCATTTTGTTCGTGTTTCGAATACCTACATTTTCTCGGTAGAATAGACTCTCTAGCTCGCATAGTTCAGAAGTTATAACGATTCGAAGCTCGAAAACATGGTTTAGTGAGAACTCAACCTCACACCTAAAGTTGCATATCTCGTGAACTATACGTCCGATTTTTCTCGTCTTGCGCTCATTTTGTTCGTATTTCGAATACCTACATTCTCCCGGGAAAATGGACTCTCTAGCTCTCTCAGTTTAGAAGTTATAACGATTTGAAGCTCGGAAACTTGGTTGAGTGAGATTTCCACCTCACACTTAACGTTGCATATCTCGTGAACTATACGTCCGATTTTTCTCGTCTTGCGGTCATTTCGTTCGTATTCCGAATACCTACATTTTCCTGGTAGAATGGACTCTCTAGCTCTCATAGTTTAGAAGTTATAACGATTCGAAGCTCAGGGAACATGATTTAGTGAGATTTCAACCTCATACATAAAATTGCATATCTTGTAAACTATACGTCCGATTTTCCTCGTCTTGCGTTCATTTTGTTCGTATTTCGAATACCTACATTTTCCCGGTAGGATGGACTCGCTAGCTCTTATTGTTAAGAAGATATTACGATTTGAAGTCAGGGAAACGTAGTTACGTGATATTTTAAACTTACACTTGAAGTCGCATATCTCGTATAATAGACATGCGATTTTCCTCGTCTAGCGCTCATTTTGTTCGTATAACGAAAACCTACATTTTCCCGGTAGAATGGACTCTCTTGCTCGCATAGTTTGGAAGTGATAACGATTCATAGCTTACGAAACATGGTTTAGTGAGATTTCAACCTGAAACTTAAAGTTGCATATCTCGTGAACTATACGTCCGATTTTTTCCGCCTTGCGCTCATTTTGTTCGTGTTTCGAATACCTACATTTTCTTGGTAGAATAGACTCTCTAGCTCGCATAGTTTAGAAGTTATAACGATTTGAAGCTCGAAAATATGGTTTAGTAAGATCTCAACCTCACACCTAAAGTTGCATATCTCGTGAACTATACGTCCGATTTTTCTCATCTTACGCTCATTTTGTTCGTATTTCGAATACCTACATCCTCACGGGAGAATCGACTCTCTAGCTTCCTTAGTTTGAAAGTTATAACGATTTGAAGCTCGGAAACTTGGTTGAGTGAGATTTCCACCTCACACTCAACGTTGTATATCTCGTGAACTATACGTCCGATTTTTCTCGTCTTGCGGTCATTTCGTTGGTATTCCGAATACCTACATTTTCCCGGTCTAATGGACTTTCTAGCTCTCATAGTTTAGAAGTTATAACGATTTGAAGCTCAGGGAACATGATTTAGTGAGCTTTCAACCTTAAACTTGAAATCGCATATCTCGTGAACTATACGTCAGATTTTTCTCGTCTTGCGCTGATTTTGTTCGCATTTCGAATACCTACATTTTCCCGGTAGAATGAACTCGCAAGGTCTCTTAGTTTAGAAGTTATAACGATTTGAAGATCAGGAAACATGGTTTCGTGAGATTTCAACCTCACACTCAAAGTTGCATATCTCGTTAACTATACGTCCGAGTGTTCTCGTTTTGCGCTTATTTTGTTTTTGTTTCGAATACCTACATTTTCTTGGTAGCATAGACTTTCTAGCTTGCATAGTTTAGTTGTTATAACGATTTAAAGCAAAGGGAACATGATTTAGTGAGATTTCAACCTCACACATAAAATTGCATATCTTGTGAGCTATACGTTTGATTTTCCTCGTCTTGCGTTCATTTTGTTCGTATTTCGAATACCTACATTTTCCCGGTAGAATAGACTCGCTTGCTCTTATAGTTTGGAAGATATTACGATTTGAAGTCAGGAAAACGTGGTTACGTGATATTTTAAACTTACACTTGAAGTCGCATATCTTGTATAATAGACATCCGATTTTTGTCGTCTAGCGCTTATTTTGTTCGTATAACGAATACCTACATTTTTCCGGTTGAAAGGACTCTCTAGCTCGCATCGTTTGGAAGTTATAACGATTTGTAGCTTACGAAACATGGTTTAGTGAGATTTCAACCTCACACTTAAAGTTGCATATCTCGTGAACTATACGTCCGATTTTTCTCGTCTTGCGCTTATTCTGTTCGTATTTCGAATACCTACATTTTCCCAGTGGAATCGACTCCTTAGCTCTCATAGTTTACAAGCTATAACGATTCGAAGCTCAGGAAACATTGTTTTGTGTTTTTTTCAACTTACACTTAAAGTTGCATCTCTCGTAGAATATATATCCGATTTTTCTCGTCCCGCGCTATTTTTTATCGTATTTCGAATACCGTTATTTTCCCTGTAGAATGGACTCGCTAGCTCTTATAGTTTAGAAGATATAACGATTTGAAGTTCAGGAAACATGGTTTCGTGAGATTTCAACCTCACACTCAAAGTTGCATATCCGTGAACTATACGTCCAATTTTTCTCGTCTTGCGTTCATCTTGTTCGTATTTCGAATACCTAAAATTCCCCGGTAGGATGGACTCGCTAGCTCTCTTAGTTTAGAAGTTATAACGATTTGAAGCTCAGGTAACATGGTTTAGTGAGCTGTCAACCTCAAACTTAAAGTTGCATATCTCGTGAACTATACGTCCCATTTTTCCCGTCTTGCGCTGATTTTTTTCGCATTTCGAATACTCACATTTTCCCGGTAGAATAGACTTGCTAGGTCTCTGAGTTTAGAAGTTATAACGATTTAAATATCAGGAAACATGGTTTAGTGAGATTTCAACCTCACACTAAAAGTTGCATAACTCGTGAACTATACGTCCGATTTTTCTCGTCTTGCGCTTATTCTGTTCGTATTTCGAATATTTGCATTTTTTCGGTGGAATCGACTCCCTAGCCCTCATAGTTTAGATGTTATACCAATTTGAAGCTTAGGAAACATGGTTTCGTGTTTTTTCCAACTTACACTTAAAGTCGCATATCTCGTAGAATATACATCCGATTTTTCTCGTCTCGCTCTAATTTTTTTCGTATTTCAAATACTTTCATTTTCGCTGTAGAATGGACTCACTAGCTCTCATAGTTTAGAAGTTATAACGATTTGAAGTTCGGGAAACATGGTTCCGTGAGATTTCAACCTCACACTTAAAGTTGCATATCTCGTGAACTATACGTCCGATTTTTCCCGTCTTGCGCTTATTTTGTTCGTGTTTCGAATACCTACATTTTCCAGGTAGAATAGACTCTCTAGCTCGCATAGTTCAGAAGTTATAACGATTTGAAGCTCGGAGACATGGTTGAGTGAGATTTCCACCTCACACATGAAATTGCATATCTTGTGAACTATACGTCCGATTTTTCTCGTCTTGCGCTCATTTCGTTGAGATTTCGGATACCTACATTTTCCCGGTAGAATGGACTCCCTAGCTCTCATAGTTGAGAAGTTATAACGATTTGAAGCTCAGTAAACATGGTTTAGTGAGCTTTCAACCTCAAACTCAAAGTTGCATATCTCGTGAACTATACGTTAGATTTTTCTCGTCTTGCGCTGATTGCGTTCGCATTTCGAATACCTACATTTTCCCGGTAGAATGGACTTGCTAGGTCTCTTAGTTTAGAAGTTATAACATTTTGAAGATCAGGAAACATGGTTCAGTGAGATTTCAACCTCACCCTTAAAGTTGCATATCTCGTGAACTATGAGTCCCATTTTTCTCGTCTTGCCTTCATTTTGTTCGTATTTCGAATACCTCAAATTCCCTGGTAGAATGGACTCGCTAGCTCTCATAGTTTAGAAGATATTACGATTTGAAGTCAGTGAAACGTGGTTACGTGATATTTAAACTCACACTTGAAGTCGCATATCTCGTATAATGAACATCCGATTTTTCTCGTATAGCGCTTATTCTGTTCGTAATACGAATACCTACATTTTCCCGGTAGAATGGACTCTCTAGCTCTCATAGTTTTGAAGTTATAACGATTTGAAGCTCAGGAAACATGGTTTCGTGTTTTTTTCAACTGACACTCCAAGTCGCATATCTCGTAAAATATACATCCGATTTTTCTCGTCTCGCGCTAATTTTTATCGTATTTCGAATACCTTTATTTTCCCTGTAGAATGGTCTCGCTAGCTCTCATAGTCAAGAAGTTATAACGATTTAAAGTTCGGGAAACATGGTTTCGTGAGATTCAAACCTCACACTCAAAGTTGCATATCTCGTGAACTATACGTCCGATTTTTCCCGTCTTACGCTCATTTTGTTCGCGTTCCGAATACCTACATTTCCCCGGTAGAATAGACTCTTTAGCTCGCATAGTTTAGAAGGTATAACGATTTGAAGCTCAGAAACATGGTTGAGTGAGATTTCCACCTCACACTCAATGTCGCATATCTCGTGAACTATACATCCGATTTTTCTCGTCTTGCGCTTATTCTGTTCGTATTTCGAATACCTTCATTTTCCCGGTGGAGTCGACTCTCTAGCTCTCATAGTTTAGAAGGTATAACGATTTGAAGCTCAGGAAACATGGTTCCGTGTTTTTTTCAACTTACACTTAAAAACGCATATCTTGTAGAATATACATCCGATTTGTCTCGTCTCGCGCTAATTTTTCTCGTATTTCGTATACCTTTATTTTCCCTGTCGAATAGACTCGCTAGCTCTCATAGTTTAGAAGTTATTACGATTTAAAGTTCGGGAAACATGGTTGAGTGAGAATTCCACCTCACACTTAAAGTTGCATAGCTCGTGAACTATACGTCCGATTTTTCTCGTCTTGTGCTCATTTCGTTGGGATTTTGAATACCTCCATTTCTCCGGTAGAATGGACTCCCATGGCTCTCATAGTTTAGAAGTTATAACGATTTGAAGCTAAGAAAACATGGTTTAGTGAGCTGTCAACCTCAAACTTAAAGTTGCATATCTCGTGAACTAGATGTCCGATTTTTCCCGTCTCGCGCTGATTTTTTTCGCATTTCGAATACCTACATTTTCCCGGTAATATAGACTCGCTAGGTCTCTTAGTTTAGAAGTTATAACGATTTGAAGATCAGAAAACATGGTTTAGTGAGATTTCAACCTCACACTTAAAGTTGCATATCTCGTGAACTATACGTCCAATTTTTCTCGTCTTGTGGTCATTTCGTTCGTGTCTCGGATACCTACATTTTCTCGGTAGAATAGACTCTTGAGCCCGCATAGCTAAGAAGTTATAACGATTTAAAGCTCGAAAACATGGTTTAGTGAGATCTCAACCTCACACCTAAAGTTGCATATCTCGTGAACTATACGTCTGATTTTTCTCGTCTTGCGCTCGTTTTGTTCGTATTTCGAATAACTACATTTTCCCGAAAAAATGGACTCTCTAGCTCTCTTAGTTTAGAAGTTATAACGATTTGAAGCTCGGAAACTTTGTTGAGTGAGATTTCTAGCTCACACTTAACGTTGCATATCTCGTGAACTATACGTCCGATTTTTCTCGTCTCGCGCTATTTTTTTCGTATTCCGAATACCTTTATTTTCCTTGTAGAATAAACTCGCTAGCTCTCATAGTTTAGAAGTTATAACGATTTAAAGTACGGAAAACATGGTTTCGTGAGATTTCAACCTCACACTCAAAGTTGCATATCTCGTGAACTTTACGTCCGATTTTTCCCGTCTTGCGCTCATTCGGTTCGTGTTTCGAATACCTACATTTTCCCGGTAGAATAGACTCTCTAGCTCTCCTAGTTTAAAAGTTATAACGATTTGAAGCTCAGGGAACATGATATAGTGAGATTTCAACCTCACACATAAAATTGCATATCTTGTGAACTATACGTCCGATTTTTCTCGTCTTGCGCTCATTTTTTTGGGATTCCGAATACCTACATTTTCCCGGTAAAATGGACTCTCTAGCTCTCATAGTTCAGAAGTTATAACGATTTGAAGCTTACTAAACATGGTTTAGTGAGCTGTCAACCTCAAACTTGAAGTTGCATATCTCGTGAACTAGACGTCCGATTTTTCCCGTCTTGCGCTGATTTTTTTCGCATTTCGAATACCTTCATTTTCCCGATAGAATGGACTCGCTAGGTCTCTTAGTTGAGAAGTTATAACGATTTGAAGATCAGAAAACATGGTTCATTGAGATTTCAACCTCACACTTAAAGTTGCATATCTCGTGAACTATACGTCCGATTTTTCTCGTCTTGCGTTCATTTTGTTCGTATTTCGAATACCTAAAATTTCCCGGTAGAATGTACTCGCTAGCTCTTATAGTTTAGAAGATATTACGATTTGAAGTCAGGGGAACGTGGTTACGTGATATTTCAAACTTACACTTGAAGTCGCATATCTCGTATAATAGACATCCGATTTTTCTCGTCTAGCGCTTATTTTGTTCCTATTACGAATACCTACATTTTGCCGGTGGAATGGACTCTCTAGCTCTCATAGTTTAGAAGTTATAACGATTTGAAGCTCAGGAAACATGGTTTCGTGTTTTTTTCAACTTACACTTAAAGTCGCATATCTCGTAGAATATACATACGATTTTTCTCGTCTCACGCTAATTTTTTTCGTATGTCGAATACCTTTATTTTCCCTGTAGAATGGACTTGCTAGCTCTCATAGTTTAGAAGTTATAACGATATAATATTCGGGAAACATGGTTCCGTGAGATTTCAACCTCACACTTAAAGTTGCATATCTCGTGAACTATACGTCCGATTCTTCCCGTCTTGCCCTAATTTTTTTCGTGATTCGAATGCCTACATTTTCCCGGTAGAATAAACTCTTTAGCTAGCATATTTTAGAAGTTATAACGATTTGAACCTCGGAAACATGGTTGAGTGAGATTTCAACCTCACACTTATAGTTGCATAACTCGTGAACTATACGTCCAATTTTACTCGTCTTGCGCTCATTTTGTTCGTATTTCGAATACCTACATTTTCCCGGTAGAATGGACTCTCTAGCCCTTATAGTTCAGAAGTTATGACGATTTGAAGCTCAGTAAACATGGTTTAGTGAGCTTTCAACCTCAAACTTAAAGTTGCATATCTCGTGAACTATACGTCAGATTTTTCTCGTCTTGCGCTGATTTTTTTCGCATTTCGGATACCTACATTTTTCCGGTGGAATGGACTCACTAGGTCTCTTAGTTTAGAAGTTATAACGATTTGAAGATCAGGAAACATGGTTTAGTGAGATTTCAACCTCACACTCAAAGTTGCATATCTCGTGAACCATACGTCCGATTTTTCTCGTCTTGCGCTTATTCTGTTCGTATTTCGAATACCTTCATTTTCCCGGTGGAATCGACTCTCTAGCTCTCATAGTTTAGAAGGTGTAACGATTCGAAGCTCAGGAAACATGGTTTCGTGTTTTTTTCAACTTACACTTAAAAACGCATATCTTGTAGAATATACATCCGATTTGTCTCGTCTCGCTCTAATTTTTTTCGTATTCCGAATACCTTCATTTTCCCTGTAGAATGGACTTGCTAGCTCTCATAGTTTAGAAGTTATAACGATTCAAAGTTCGGGGAACATAGTTCCGTGAGATTTCAACCTTACACTCAAAGTTGCATATCTCGTGAACTATACGTCCGATTTCTCCCGTCTTGCGCTCATTTTGTTCGTTTTTCGGACACCTACATTTTCCCGGTAGAATAGACCTTCTAGCTTGCATAGTTCCAAAGTTATAACGATTTGAAACTCGGAAACATGGTTTAGTGAGATTTCAACCTCACACTTAAAGTTGCATATCTCGTGAACTATACGTCCGATTTTTCCCGTCTAGCGCTGATTTTTTTCGCATTTCGAATACCTACATTTTCCCGGTAGAATGGACTCGCTAGGTCTCTTAGTTGAGAAGTTATAACGAATTGAAGATCAAGAAACATGGTTTAGTGAGATTTCAACCTCACACTTAAAGTTGCATATCTCGTGAACTATACGTCCGATTTTTCTCGTCTTGCGTTCATTTTGTTCGTATTTCGAATACCTAAAATTTCTCGGTAGAATGGACTCGCTAGCTCTTATAGTTTGTAAGATATTACGATTTGAAGTCAGGGGAACGTGGTTACGTGATATTTTAAACTTACACTTGAAGTCGCGTATCTCGTATAATAGACATCCGATTTTTCTCGTCTAGCGCTTATTTTGTTCGTATTGCGAACACCTACATTTTGCCGGTGGAATGGACTCTCTAGCTCGCAAAGTTTGGGAGTTATAACGATTTAAAGCTCACGAAACATGGTTTAGTGAGATTTCAACCTCACACTCGAAGTTGCATATCTCGTGAACTATACGTCCGATTTTCCTCGTCTTGCGCTGATTTTTTTCGCATTTCGAATACCAACATTTTTCCGGTGAAATGC
>JABFQM010003586.1:0-11403 GCA_022816865.1 Zelostemma sp. ZL-2020
CAATATTCCCATTCGTTCACCAACGTTCACCTCGTTCATCTTTGCTTCATCCTTGAAATGTTTGCGGTTTCATTTTTTCGTCTTTCGTTTCCCTCATTTTGTACTCTACAATAACTGCAACGAAATAAAAAACCACAGTTTTTGCAATTGGTAGGGAATAATGCCCTAGGTTGAGACACCTTTTGTTTTTTTAGTTTGGGGAAACTAGAACGTTCAGGGACACGCCGTTGGACTGATAGAATTTGTGCTTCATGTTAGATGCAAAATAAAATGAGACAAAAATACTCAAGAATCTGTTTTTCGTACGTAACAAAAAAAGCAGGCTCTTTGGAAGGGAGTTATTAGTAATCATCCAAATATATTTCGCATAAAAATATTATTCGGATAAATTTTTTAATTATTTACGTAAAGTACTTATGTGTAGAAATATTCTTTTAATGTTTTCAATTATTATTTAATCGAGTATTCAAAGTTTCAAACATAAGAAAAAGCTTGCAAGTTTAAACAGGATCAAGTGAATTAGATTTTAAAAAAGTAGAGATTAAAAGCCAAAACGTTGCAAATGACTTTTGTAGAGATTGATTTTATGAACTTTAATGCCACCAAATCACTCGCATTTAGTTTATATATCACATCTAGCGATGATCCCTGGAAAAACTTATTCATATAACGATCATTAACAATTAAAATTAATACATAAAAAACTTATATAATTTTTACCAAAGATTCGTCCGATAAGCAAAGCCATTACTATTATAAAAATTTGACTAGCAAGTGGCAAAATACTGTACTTCTGGAACTCAAGCTTTCAGAAAATTATTGTTCAACGCTGAATTTAAAAAAACATTAACAGCTTCTTTTCCAGAATATAATTTACTAGAAAGTGATATTTATTTTTAAACAAAAATGTCAATTGAAACAAGAAAAATGACATCATTTTACTTGGGATACCTCAGAAGTGATTTTTATTTAATTCGATTAGAAAGTCTTCAATTACACTCTTTTCCTGAAAAACTCGACAAAAGTTTTTGGAAAGATTACGCACATAATTATGTCAAACTTTACAAGTTCTACAGAAAAAACTTCAAGTCCCTCAATTATGACTATTCAATTCCTTGTGACAGCTATGAAAACATGAACCAATTTGGTATTAACTTTGATCTGGAAAATTGTAAATTAAAATTATATCGGTGTGCAATTTTTCTTCGAAAATATTGTTTACAAAAACTAGAAAGACTTTGATCACATATTTAATATGTATTATGATAATAAAGATAATTTAAATATCTCAACTTAGGAAACTGTTCATTGAGGTGCACTATTTGGTCTTCTGGTCTTTGCAAAAGTCACAAAAATTTATTTCCCCCAAAAATACGAAGAATTGATCCGGAACGGCCTAAGATGGCACCGGCTAGTTGCCCATTCTCCTTACGCCACAGAGTTTCAAATTAGGGATGCTTTTCATTTGCTTGACAACAGCCCCGCCTATCCCAAGCTACCACGGTAGCCGTATGTCCGAATTCTAAACTCGTCTGCCAACGATATCGCGTCCTAGTCCGAAAAGGCGGGAGACCATTCCTTGTTTTTCTTTTATTACCCATCCTTGTTTGCCTCCTCCGATTGATAAATTGAATAATAAATTTATGCATTGCGAGTCGTGTTCTACAAGGATAGTTTGCTTTTCCACATTCGGCAATCCCTCGCAAAAATGTCGAGTAAACTTTGCGGGCTTGAGACATTGTTGAGTCGAGCGAATTCATTTAAACAAATTCCTCCGATTGGGCTTGAAATGAAGGAAGCGATAGCATCTGCGAGGAGAAATTTAACGAATGAAGATTGGAAGAAACGTAGAGCGCCCGAGGTTATTCGATTCAAGAACGGCCGAGGATACTTTATCCTAATTGGATTACCAAAAAACAATCTTGAAGCCTTCTAATGAGTCTCCGCGGCTGTTCTAGGGCTGTCTTTCTTGCGATAGATACCCTAATACCTCGTGACAGGTGAACCGATCCTTACAGGAGCGGCACCTTTTCGAGCTATCCCACGCAATTATCCGAAAACCCAGTAAGTTCCGAGATGTTTTTTTACCTTTTATGCACCCCAAAGTATTCATCTTTCCTTTCTCTGTTGTCACCGCTCCACCTGTCCTCTTTACCTACGCCTCGATAATCTTCAATGTTACCCGCTACCATCCACTTCACTGTCTTTTTGTGCTCCAAAGAGACCATCGTTCGGTACATAAATTTCCCATACTCTGATTATTTTCGGATAACGGTACTGACAATTTGTTTTCGTAACGCCGCTCGAATTTTCGTGATTCGCAAGAGATTTATGAGCTTCATTAAATCTAGTATTTCAATTGCAAAAATTGCATGTAATTGCGATGAATTTACTCCCACTGATAAATAATAATTATGATAAACTTTATTTTTTATGTACTAAATTCAATCTTGTACTTTTTAAATATTGCGCATAAATCATTCGGTCGTACTTCAACGACTCCCATTATTCATGCTCAATTTTCGCCTGATGTATTAACAAGTAATAAAAATCAAACTGTAACGACGCGGGCCATCGTCATTTTTGACACTTTGACCTTCCTTCGACTTTGAAGCTTAGCAGTTCTGGGTTCGGCTATGATTCTGTTATAAAATTTGAGGCCCCCTTGGACATGTGGTTAAATTATATGAATTTCCTAAAAATTCTTGTATTTTGTTATGAAGAACAAAATTTCTTCACGCCAAAAAGGTTACGCAATTCTGTTCGTACGAGCAATATTTATTTGGTTACAAATTTTTCAAAAAGAGAAAAATGAAATCATCACGCATTTTCCATCTCAGCATAATAATGTTATTTGTAAACAAAATGTAATCTTTATAATGAGTTGAATGTAAATTAAATGTAAGTTTAATAATGAGTTCAATAAGTCGAAACTATAATGTTTATAACTTTCGTTCCTACAATTAATAATAACCAATCTCGTAGACGAAAATCCATACAATTCAGCATCATTTCCGAAGGAATCTCGGATTTCAAGCTGGCCCCAGGACCGTCAACCCAAGGCCACGTTGGTGCAAACGGAAAGAAAAACTGTAACAGGAAAGAAACATGAACTCGCGGCGAATTGATTAAAGAGCTGGGAATAGCGATAAGTAGCCGCAATGAAGATTTGCGAGGATGACAGGAATACATAGGCAAAGAGTTAATAGTACGAGATAGCGCGGTGGAATGAGAAGGCGGGGCATAATAAAAATAAATAATTACTCGGAGTAATCTTTCACCCCCACCGGGGCCGCACGCCAGTCGCGCTAGTCGTTCAATTAACTGAATACTGTTGTCTTCCCTGTCCTTGTTCCACCAGCGAGCGGGGGATTTACCCCACCCGCGAAACTCGCGAAATGTTTCACTTGGCGATGGAGCGAATGAAGAGGGAGAGAGAGAGAGAGAGAGAGAGAGAGAAAGAGAGAGACGTAGAGCAGTATGATAACGGGGGAAAAGGGGGATTCGCGGGAGGGGAGGAGGGATCAGGGCGCAAGGGGAGGCAAGAGCGTGAGGCAAAAGGGGGTGGTGAGGAGGGAAAGGGTAAAGAGGATAGCGGAGGTAAGAAGAGAGGGGCGCGCAAACGTCCCTCCTTCACTCACGCCCCTCGCGCCCGTCTATTACCACCCTCCCCCTTCCCACCCCCTTCGGAAGCTCGCGACACCCCCTACCTTCCTTATCTCGTCCCCACTCGCGGCCGCGACTCCCCGGGTGGGGGAACGGCCAGAACCACACTCGTTCGTCCGCCGTCGAACCGAGCGGATTCCGAGTTTAACGGGTTTTCAGATTCGCGAAGTGTGGCATAGTGTTGTGCGTTTCTCCGTGGCTGTACGTTTACGCGCCGTAATTTAATCTTCATTAGCGTTCACTTAGAGTGATCGAGGATTCGACGTTCTCATCGCCGCGAGTTTTGGATTATTTGCACTTTATCCGAGGGGAAGCTTTTTTTCCCGAGGCCCCACAACATTCCAAGGAATTGATATTCGCGCTTGCACGCGTTGCTAAGGGATGAGCGAGTAACGGACGGACTAAATCTTTGGCCATGCCGGGTTCGAGGATGACGCATTCCACGCGGACAACGATCACGTCGTGATCTCCGCAACATGCCCAAAGGCAGCGTTACGTAAACAAAGGCTCTTCGGTAATCGGCTGCAAAGGTTTGGGAGGATCGAGGCTCCGTTGTGGATAATGACGCATCGTGAGATCCGTTAGTCATTAACAGTTAACATCTGAGAGTGCTCCGAGTGTCGTGGAAATAGTGGGATTTAATGTTAACACGGGCTCGTTTTGGCTACGATTTTGGAAGTTTCACGCATGCCGCGAATTGAGGTGAGTTCAGAGAGCGTCGATGTTGCGAAACATTCGAATCGGGTTCCTTCGAGGCAGTGAAAAAATTGGCACGAGATCAGAGGCATCGAACGTGGGCCGCTTGATTTTTGACAGGCGCGAGCCGTGAGTCTTCGCGTGAATGTAAATCGGAGGCCTCGAGCGTCATTCGACGAGGACGTGAGAGTTTTCGGAAAGAAATATTTAAGGCAGGCAGCCACGCCGAAGCACGCAGGCGCTCCGTCGCCACGTGCTTCTCGGCTGATCGTTCCTGACGAGACTGGAAAAAGCATTCGTTTTGAAAAATCGTGTTGCGCGCTCTCTTGGCGAAACGAGACGTCGCGGAGTACGTTGGCAAAACAAGTAGGCTAGGCACGTAAAGGCTGGCGCTCTGCCAAGCATCTCGGAACATCTTCCCCCAGGGGAAGCGGCGTACGTACCAGAAAAGAAGGGAAAGTCGCCCGAATCTCTGCACTCGTGCAGCTTTTTCCAGGGCTAATTATTATTATTCCGCAGGAATTAAGTTGCAACAATATTTTGCGTCCGTGCGCGTATCGCTCTTCGATAATGATAAACGTACATTGAAAGTTAGTTGTTTTTCTACAGTTGCTTCTTGCTATCGTTTCGTCCAATTAGTTCAGACTTCGTATCGTCGCGAGTGCTCCGCGATAAGATCTTCCACGTATATAATTAGGCCTTTATCGAGTCGTGAACATACACGATTCGTTGAGCGGCATGTGGCAATCGGCTCAGCCACACACGAAGTGCTTCAAATTGGACTATCGTTCCATATATTCGTTCGTCACTTTAGTGTTCCTCATTTTCAAAATCGTTTCTAAGAACGCCAGAATCAGCTCGATCCTATGAAAAAAACGACATCGGCCCGTAATCATGAAATACATCCCTCGCGGCATCATTTTTCTTATCGACTTTGATAAGGAATTATTTATTTTCTTCCATTTCCGCTACAGCGGCTGATTAATCCGAGGAAAAAGAAAAATCATCGTGCCTATACAAATATTTGTTTAGCAATACTCTACGCGAAATGATTAATTCGAAATTTAAAAGTAATACACATATTCAATCAATCTTCTTTATCGTTGACAGTTTAATTAATCGTAATTTTCTGAAGTTTAATTACTTGTTCCCGCATTTGTATTATTGATCATCGCGGAATTACATCAGAACGGCGTAAGGCTTTGGGTAAAGATAATCCCATTACGAAATTCAATTTTTATTTGATACAACTTGGCAAAGTTCTCGAGAATAAGATTCAGCTTAAGAAATCGCGAGAAAGATAATATTATTAGAAAAGTTTCGGATACCAATGCGACCTTAAATTTTCTTACGATGTAAAATTTTTCTTTGCCTAACAACATCATTTATTTAAAACATCAAATTTTATTGCAATTTGAACTTGATGCCACAATTAAAAACTTATTAGCTCTCGCTTGCTTTCTGAAAAGATGAAGCGAATAAAGAGTTTAATAACAATACAATAAAATCTTGATTATAACAACATGCAGGCCACAATTTTGAATTAATGGTGATGACAGGGAATTAATTCAAAACGCAGTCAATTGTCGCGGTGAAATTAATTCGCGTGGTAGAAGCTATTAATTTAAAATGTAGAGCAGTCAACAATATTATATGAAATTGCAATTATTAATTTGACATTAGATTCATTAATTGGAAATGTAATTAATTTCATCACCCAACACAACAATTGCAACGTAACTGTCCATCGAAGTATTAAAATGCCCTGACAAAGTTCCTCATTGTTCGGTGGTACGATGTCTAATTATTATCTCTAATAATCGATCTCTCTATATTTCGCGTTTCAATTAACTCATTTCAAACATCGCTGTTTATTGTTGAGGTATTGTCATTAATTTTCCACTTTTCGAATCTACAAACGTAACGCGAAATGCAGGAATGAAAATATTTATTCGAAATTAATTCCGTGCAAGTCTTTGAATGTAACAAGGAAAGTGAGACGGTACACCTTCGGGGCAGGCTTAAGGGGCATTTTTATTACCAGTTTTATTAGTTTTCCCTTTCCTTTTCTTTTTCCCTCTTTATATCACTTTTTTACCTCTTTTCCATCTTCGCCCTCTCGCTCTCGTTACCGTATCGTTGATACTTTCCCGTCTTTCTCATGGCATCCCTTTCCCGGTTACTCGTAAGCTCGAGCTTCTGTGGCGAGACGATAGAAGAGGGAGGGTTGATTAAAACTAACGTTGCGCCAAGAATTACCCCGTGAGATTGAAAATTAAATTAATATACAAAACCCCGCCCCTGTAGGCTAATTAGCTATATAATATTAATTAAAAGTTAAGTGCCACGCCGTTTTCAACTACGATTCACAACTTTACGAGAGCAGTTGTGTATGCATTTATTCACAATGCGTGAGCATTTCATCTCGTCATTTTTATAATTGTATCTCTTCGTTTCGCATTTAATCTTTCACCATCGTATACGAATGAAAAATACCGTGCAATGCATACCAAAAATTTCGGTCTTTCACTTTTTAAACCTCGCGTGATTAAATCCGATCGCTCGGGGGTTGAATGAGCGATTGTTGTTCCGTCAACAACTCGTTGAAAAATTGAATATTGAATCCCTCATTGCCAACTTTCCCGTCCATTTGCTATTACTTTGCCGAGCGCCTTGGTGCATTAGCTTGCATACATTCATGAATATTATACATACAGTATCTACTTTGGTGCTGAGGTGAAAGAGGCAGTGGTACAGTGGTGGTGATGATGGAGGCTGGAAACAGCAAGAGGAACGTGGGGAGGGAGCGGATGGCATATAAGGTATAAGGTAGTCCATTAGCGTTAATATATAACGTTAGCTGCCCTCTGGCCATCCCCATTTTCGCATCCGCACAAGTACCCCCCTCCTCCCCTCCTCCTGTACATTCACCCACACGCCAGAGCCTCGGAAATACATTTCGTGTACTTACTTCTTCCACTAATATAAATACAAGAATGCGTATTTGTGCAAACGCATAAACGCGCTCGGTTATTCTGCCGCTCGGAGTAGTAGTTTAGCTTTTACTTGGGTGTTCCGTTACCGCGTCGAGTCGATAGTTTCGGATTTCATATTATTATTCTCAATTTTGTATTTTACTGCATTCGCTCTAGGGGGTTTTCGTATTTATCGCTGTTACTGGAAAACATTGATTCACCGATTCGTTCTTTTTTTGGGAAAAGAACCATGGAACACTTCGATATTGGACGGAGGAATGCGAATTTCGAAACGGGATGGTGCATTTTTTTTCATTTCGTCGAATTCAATCGTTTTCACGAGGTTTTCGTCGCTTTAACCCATGATGTAAAACACTATTGGCAATATTGAGTAAGGGTGGCTCGCTCTCTTTGGCTCTTATCGAGCACAATACACTTAACGTCGGGCCTGTATAAACACAATCACTGGCAGTCCAATCTACATCAGCCTCTAACCACCCCCGCTCTCCTGTAGCCGAAGCTACCCAAAAGAGAGATGGAACGACTAGGAGAGGAAGTAGGGATGGGTGGTACGTACCACCCCAAGCAATAACATTAATTGCTGTAAGCTCAATCACAGCGTAGCTTTCGCTGTGTGGAAGGAAATTTTAAAATACATTCTTGCTTTTCAAATACTTTTCTAATGAAACGTGCTCTACTTTCCAATTGGCTGGCTTTACGAAATGTATCAGTTATTTAAATTACCATCCCTGCTTTCGCAATTCATATTTTTTGTTCGTTAAAACCACTCAAATTCCATGCGTTATAAAAATGTTGCTCAAGGTTCTTTATTTATTTCTTGAGTCTTCTTTTGTTTCTTTTTTGTGACAATGTACACTGTTATGTGAAAAAAAGATAACTTTGTTGTCACGCTATCTATGTTGTATTAAGAAACATAAGCGTGAAATTGCGCAATGGATTGTGCAAATTCTGTATGATTTTACGAGACGTTTATTAGTGTGAATTCGATTTTGAGAAAAATGCATTTGAAGATGTAATTTAATATTTTGAATATTATTTATTAGGCTGAAGTCACGACATTTAAATTGTGGCACTTCTTAGAGGGACTTTGCAATCTCTTCCCTCATAAATTTAAATATTTTCATACAACATTTGATTTAACCCCTCAAATTCAAACTTGTTTCATTGAAACGATTGAACACTGTTTTAGTTAACAAATTTTTAAAAGATTTTTCAAGCAAGAAGAGAAACTATGTACTAGAGATTAAGAATTCTCGAAAATCATTATTTTGCAGCACGATTCTTTATGCAACAAACGCAGCGTACGTGCGACTTATAATACCTGTTTACCGATTTTTGATTGGTAAACGTGACCAAAGAATAGGAAATCGAGTACTTGAGAGCTCTCTCACTATTCCATGTCTAATTTGATTACGAAAATCGAATTTTCGGGGTCCGTGAGACTCATTTGAGGGTCCCGCGAACCCGATTACACTAAACTTTGTGCAATTTATGCAGTTTTCATAATCGTGATGTAGTATTTCACAAAAAACTTGTGAAACCCCAAGAAATAACTTTGCCGCAGGAAGTTTTTTGTAGCTCGAACTTCTCTTGATAACTTTTTCGATTGAATGTTGTGCAATGTGAATTTTTCGAGTATTTGTTTGCATTAAAAAATGTTTGTTAGATATCTTTAATGACTTTCAGGAGCTTGTTGGCATTGCTATGGCATTACCCATCTGAAAATTAAATTCCAAAGCATTTTATTAATAACTCGCTGAGTTACCACGATTTGAGTTTTAAAAAACATCGATCTACGAATGAAAAAATTTATTTTACATCTTGAAAATTAAAAGTGGAAATAAAAAATTGTACATAGAAAATATATTGATATTCATGATCCCTACAACATTATTTTTATTTTCCAATTTTATTTTTCAGCCTGCCCGGTTGTACAATTGAAATCTTTTTTTCCGCGACGCATGCGCAGTAGGCAGGTTTTTGCATTTAAGTCTCTAGGGAGGTAATAACGATGATCCATTACGTCATCGGTCACGAATCAGCCATCAGTCAGTCGAGTTCCATAAAATTTATGAAGTGCTTCAACAAATGACTATGAAACTGAAACATCAATGTTGTTTTATTTTTGGAAAATATGTATATTTAATTAATGCTGTAGAAATTAAAAACTCAAAATGACGTGAATTTGATTATGTTAAGATAAGATAAATTTTTTAAATTTTGAAACAAATCACAAAACGAAAACCATAATGAGTTTTATTTATTTATTTATGATAATGCATTTTTAAATGTTATTTAGTTAATGAATTATAGTAAATGTTTAAATTATACTTGATGTATTTTGTTTCTATAGAAATAGCAATTCCATTGTGTACGAACAAATGAAAATAAATCTCAAAATAAATAAGATATTTCCTTGTTTATTTACCGATATCTTTTTTCAGTTACAGTGTAAATAGAAAAATGATATTGAAATCTAGACTTGCATTTGCTGCTTCTTTATTATAACGTTCAAAATTTCGTAGCTGTAACAAATTGTATTCCTATCATGCAAGATTCATTTTCTTACTAAATGTCTCTATTTATTATTAACAATCATGAACCGAAAAATAGAAAAGATGTCTAATGTTTATCTGACATAAAAATCATGAGCTTAAATCGTTTAAAGAATTTAATGCGCAGCTTCGACAAAAAATAATGATTAATGTAACTAACCATTGAAAACTGAAGTTTCTAAGACAAAAAAGCCAACGATGCAGGTATGTAACTCAATTTGTCCCAAAATTGGACTTAAGTCAGACGCAGGTTTAATCCAATTGAAACTTCTTTGGTGGGCCATTTTTCATGTTCGTTACTTTCTTCCGACGCATCATATGGAATGAAAGAAGAAAAAACGTTCCCGCGCACTTGACTCCCGGCGACGTCAAGGTTTCGATGATCCTTGAGTCTGTTTTGTTTGTAAAAAGCATGTGTCTTTCGTCGGTCACATTTGGACTTTTAACAAGTCTGGTTCGCAGTGTGTGACGAACGTTACATTATGTCTGGCAAGTGTGGCATGCCTGGAATGACGATGAACGTTCGTGTTTACAGGAAACTTCTCACGGCTCATAAAAACATTGCTTTCTCACCGATGAAAAAAGGTAAATGTTTCAATTACCTTCGCTGCACAAACATTCTTTTTCTATATCGTTTGACGGAACCGCGTGTCCCGTGATTCTGAGCACGTGGTCGCAGCTAACGACATATCGATCTGTGCTAATCGAGTTCGAGGAGTTTGAGAACCACTGTCACCTAGAATCCTAGGCCCTCCTTGACGTTCGCTTAATTAATTACCATCCACGGTTTTAATTAGCCTACATCTACCTTCACTCGTTCTCCCCCTTTTCCATGGCGAATGTGTATAACCGTGGATCCAAGTGAGCATATATATATATATATATATACAAGTATCGTTACTTGTTCGACAATTCCACAGTCTCGCTCTTCGGCTTCTTGACAAAGGAAGCTCGCGCTCATTCCATTTTCATCGCAAACCCAGTACATTTCAAGAACAAGACGGAGAAAAGGAAAAAAAAACGTCCCGTCGTTGTGTTTTCACTGTCAAATTCCCCGTTAATAATTCCATCCCGGCAACACCTTTGAAATCACACTTTTTTCCTTACCGTGGATAAAGTAGAGTGCACTCGACTCGGTACACGTGTGAGCACAGGTGTTCTTTGTGTATTTATTTGCCGAAGCAAATATACTCGTTACACGCGCATTCGTGAGGCTCTTGTCGCGAGGAGTATTTAGTTGCAGCGAGATAATGTGAAAGCACTTAAGAAAGCAAAAAACAAATTGCTGTAAATCTTACGAAGGGTGGCCGAAGTCGGCTCGGGGGGGGGGAGGAAGGGGGGAGAGGGGAGGCCATTTGGACGTCGATTCTCTTCGGATGTAAACGGCTCTGCCCGCGACGCCCCCGCCCCTTGTAAAAAACCAGCCAGACCTCTCACTCTATTCCCCGTTCATTGACATCGGAACACATGACCTTCCTGTCTTTGATGTG
>JABFQM010003587.1:0-11392 GCA_022816865.1 Zelostemma sp. ZL-2020
TTAAAAAACTGTTAAAATTTTCAATTGTTCGTCACGAGCATTTTTGTACAATTTTTTCACTCGCGTATTTTTTTTCATGAAGAAGAAGATATTGTTGAATAAATTATACTCACATATTAAATGTAATCAATTATGTTGCATTATAAATATTTTTTTCAATTCGCCCTTGCGTTAAAGTATCGATCCACCTTAAAATTATTCTCTATGTGCGAATGACGGTAATTTTTTCAACGACAGTTTTCCAATTGAATTGTTTTTGAGTCCGAACACATATATGTTACCCTTATCAATCGAAAAGATTATGTTTGTTAACTTTGGTATTATCACACGTTTTTTTATCGCTGTTAGAAAAACGGAAAAAATGAACGGTAGGTTCTACTCAATTCGCAGTAAAATTCAAACCTCTCATTTTCTTCCGAATAGGTGAATTAAATGTGAGACGAAATTCGAGAAATAAATGATTTGTCATTGTCTGCGAAACAACAACTGTCATAATTCCTTAATACATTTTATCTAGAAAGCACTTGACTTTTGTCAGGCGATCGGACAATGCATTATCATTTTTATCTCACTCGTAAACGTAGGGCCCAACTTCTTGCACAACAGGCTTTGCCCCCTGCTTCACATCTTCGGGATTAGTGACGTTGAATAAGTAGACCTTGAACTTCAGTGGTATGGGTAATTTTTCCCATTGCGCGTAGGCCTCCGTACCGTTAACAAGCTTGACCGACTAAAAATAACGCATGATTGCAACGGGCTTGTCACGGGTCATGATAATAAATAGTTTATTTTCGTACTCACTTCGTCAATGGAACTGTTTATCCATCTTGGGAACAGATACAAGCCCAGGAACAAACCGCTGCAGAGCAGGATCAATCCTAAGCTAAATATAACACCGAAACAGCGAACGCCCATGGTCACCAATTTTTTTTCGACAACCGAGTCGAAAAGAACTTTCAATGAAATGAACACTGGCTTGCAGATTTTTTCGGAAGCTATGCTATCACTATCTTATCAGCACAGATTTAGAGCTGATATTTACAAAATCATGATTCAGCATGATTTTTTCGAGAAAAACGCTTCAACGTTATTTTTGCTCGAGGCAAATTTAGCCGGCGGAATTTCGGAAATTTTGAGATTTGGAAAGCGCGATTTTGCTTTGATGGAATGGAATAGTTCGGCTTTAGAGGATTTCGATTGATCGAGATTAATCGATAATTTCGGTCCAACCTTTGGATCGCTCTTTTGCAATCAGTCGCGGGCTGTTTCTTTAATGCGAAGAGAAATAACGAGGTTTATTGAGAGAACTTTTTTTTTGTGAACTGGAAAAAGGGAAAGGTTCTGCTTTTGAACTGTAAATAAGGTAGGAAAAGGAAAAGATAACAATATAATCGATACTCATTTCGTGACGCTCGAATCAATGTCGACTGGAACAAAGTTTTGTTTAAATAGTTGAGTAGTTAATAAATGTTTCAGTTGACTGAGTTAAAAACATGAAACGTAAAAGCTGAACACGAAATTGAAAAACTCTTGCCACAACTCACTATCAAACGTCGATATGCAATCAATAATTGAAAGGGCAATTTATTGGGAATGAATTGAAATGGAAAATAGTGGTTTCCAATAATTTTTTCGATTTATCTCTGATTGCAGCGTTTGTTTATACCCTCTCTGATCAGCCTGCAAATACATGATTTCAAGAACTTTCCAGAGAAAGGCAAGGTCATAAATCGAGGGTCCGGATTACATAAAATTACATCGGAATAGAAAATAAAAAATACAAGGTTGTAGAGCCCATCAAGGCGCATCTTTTCGTTATCAACAATTTTTTTATACAATCGTTATTTTTCCAGATAAAAAATAAAAACTCGAAAACATTTTCTCCGAAAATCAATGCTGTTTGAAATTTGAATAGCGATTACTCGGGCAAATCTCAACGAAATGCTTCGGTTTTTTTTTCATTCGACGTGGAGAACTCTAGCAATTTAAATAAGTCGCAGAACTTGGTCAAAATCGTTTGTAATTTAATAATATTTGATAACAAGGTGATGGCGGTCGAAACCCATGTTTTGCGAGTTTCCGGAGATAAAAGAGTAAAGGAAAATTTCAGCGTGACAAAACTTGAACCTTATTGTTCAACGAAGTTTTTCAGAAATTTTCACGCCGATTGATACAAAATTCTGGAAACTACAGGGATGTTGAGTGAAACGCGCGCGGCGCCGTCAAAATCGCTTGCGCGTTCGGCGAGTCGATTGCATGAAGTTTGATCAAATTTGATGTAAATATGCGGACACAACCTTCATCAAAATTTGTCCAAATGCATGAGTCCTCTGATATTTAAATGGTGTTTGCATACTTCTCCCAAGCAGATCAGGGAAGATAATAATTTACAATCTATGCCAAAGAAAGTCACGTTTCGGGAGTTTTGCGGGAAACAAATCTGTTGTGAATTTCAAAACTAATCGAATTAAACCATACGGTGTTATTCGCTAATGTTTCGAGATCACGGGTAATGATTTGTCTGGATATTTAAGAAAACATTCGAACGGGCGCTGCTACGTCTCGCATGGAGATAAGCGACGTTCCAGATGCTGTGAACCGGTTTCTTATCAGGAAAGCCCTATGATACATTCTATTTTCTTCTAATATCACGCGCGTTCGAATGTTTCTTGAAGTATCTAGAAAAATAATTACCCGACCGACTTCAAACTTTCGACACCGTGATCTCGAAACATTGATTTGATCAGTTTCGAAATTCATAACTGACTTTTTCCCAGAAAAGCTCGAGAACGTGCTTTTTTCGGTTTAAATTGACAATTATTTTATACGTTTTTCTATTTTTCTTGGATTGAAGGCATCGCTAAAATTGAAACAACATCCTAATATTTTATCGGAATTAAACTTTTTTTTGCGACTGGAAAAATACACTCATTTTTATATCGAAAACTAAAAAGCTGACTGACAAATTTTAGAGAGAAAAATTATCCAATTTTCGATTTTCTACAAGTTTTCATTTTTTTATTGACAATGTCGAGCGCTTTCGTTGGTTATGCTTTCCGCGGGCTCAATTTTACTTATTGTTTGTAATAAATAAAGTTGACAAAAATATTTAAAATGGCCCATTTCGTTGTTTAAAATTTGAAAAATGTTTAAAACTTGCACCGCCGCGCCGCGCTTTTATATAAAATTCCACAGATTCTACAATTTTCATTATTTCAACAAGAAATTTCGTAAAAATGTTCTTCAGGAAGAAGTCCCTAAATACCAACTCGCCGCTAAAAGTTTCGTCTTGACTTTCGTTGACTTTTCCGATTTATATTTTGCGAAACATACATTTTGTGCGCATTAATTTGCAATTAAAAATCACTAAGGTATAAATTTTAAGTGACCAACATTTTAAAACATTCCATCCATAATTTACTGAGTTGTCGCGATTTATATTTAAAAAAAAATTTATTTCAAGTCAACAATTGTTTGGGGTTAAACATTTTATTCTCACGAACAAACAAACCTAAAAAAATTGTATTGGAAAGAAAGGTGCTCCATAAATTTTGTACACCCGGCATTTCTTTCATTCGACTGCGGTCATTTTCATTTGTTTCTCCCCAAAAAAGTTCCCCAACCGTTCGAGCCCTCAACGGGCTTCGAAGATGCGTTGCTGTTAGCGGCCTTTTCTTTCAGTACGCGTGCCACGTTGATCGCGTAAAGACCTCGGATTCGTGTCGAAAAATCCGCATTCCCACCGCGAAAATGACGTCGGGAGGCTCGACTTTTGACTCGGACTGCATGACATTGACGCGTTTCGTCCTCGCGGAACAGCGCAAGGTACCAACCGCAACCGGAGACCTGACGCAATTACTAAACAGCATACAAACGGCCGTAAAGGCCGTCAGCTCGGCCGTACGGAAAGCCGGCATTGCCAACATGTGAGTACACACATATTCACCTTGATCGACAAACGATAAGCCCGACTGGGAAGGAACATTTTCGGAATAGTTTCCGCCTGACGAAACCTCCCGAGTCGTTTCGTAAGACGCGGAAAAGCGAGGCCGATATTTCCTTTACAAATCAACAGTTCGAATATTCATGTCGACGCAAACTCGATTAGGACTCGAAGTTAAAAAAGCATTAACAAGTGACGTTGTCATTTATCGCAATTAGACTGTTTCTCTTAACTAAAAGTTAAGAGTACAAAAGTTTCGACCCCGGGAAGATAACCCGCGATAAGAAATGCCCCTGCCGATAAGGACTCTTGAAAAATGCATTTATGAAACTTCCTTTCGCTGTTTCCCGACATGACAATTTAGGTACGGCATCGCCGGGAGCGTCAACGTCCAGGGCGAGCAGGTCAAGAAGCTCGACGTCCTAAGTAACGAGCTCTTTATCAACATGTTGATCTCGTCCTTTACGACGTGCCTCCTGGTGAGCGAGGAAAACGAGACGATCGTGGAAGTCGAGACCGAGAAACAGGGGAAATATATCGTGTGTTTCGACCCCCTGGACGGCTCGTCCAACATCGACTGTTTGGTCTCCGTGGGCTCGATTTTTGCGATTTACAAGAAGCTCGATGGCTCGCAGAAACCGTCGCTGAAGGACGCGCTGCAACCCGGGAAGAACTTAGTTGCCGCTGGTTATTCCTTGTATGGTTCAGCGACCATAATGGTCCTCTCCATTGGCGGTGGCGTTAACGGGTTCACGTACGACCCGGCCATCGGCGAATTTATACTGACGGAGAAGAATCTACGTATCCCTGACAAGGGAAACATCTACAGGTAAAATTAGCGATACATTTTTGGCGTTTGTTGAATATAAAGTTTGATTTCAGCATCAACGAGGGCAACGAAGGGACTTGGCAAGCCGGGGTCAAGGACTACGTGAACGAGAAGAAGTATCCGAAGACTGGGAAACCTTATGGGGCGAGGTACGTCGGTTCCATGGTTGCCGACGTTCACAGGACTATCAAATATGGCGGGATCTTCGTATATCCGGCCTCCAAGTCCAGCCCAAACGGAAAAGTGAATATTGGATTCGGTTTTACGAAAATGATTGCAAGAATTGCTGAACTGATTTTGATATTTCTAGCTTCGATTGTTGTACGAGTGCAACCCCATGGCGTACATAGTGACGCAAGCCGGAGGTCTTGCTTCCAACGGGAAAATGGACGTCCTGGACATTCAACCGAAAGACATTCACGAGAGATCTCCGATTTTCCTGGGCTCCCGAGAAGACGTCAAAGAAGCGCTCAGTTTTCTCCGCCATGAAAAGAAGAAATAGATTTCCTGGATCTGTACAAACTCGTGTTCTCGAATAGAGATATATTTTTCGAGCAAATTGGAAAATCCATTTCTTACATCAATAAACTACGCATAAAATTTGCTGGATAGATTTCGATTAACAGTTCTTTTCACAACCTTCGTTGCTTCATACAAGATTTCCCGTAAAATTATTTAAGAAACAAATTATAATGTGCACACCATTTCAATCTAAGGTGTAAAGGAAAATAATAGTTTTGAGAGCAGATCAATGACTGAGAATACGCAAATTCCCAGAAACTATTTTGTTCTCCAAAATGGTCCCTGATGGCAGATCGATGCGCTCGCTGTGATTGGCGATGATGATCACTGTTCCTTTCAGAGTGACTCCTTTTCCGAACGTCACGTCACCGGACACGGTCAAGTGGTCCAGCTCCAATAAATCCGGAATCGTCGGGAACCTCTCCAAAAATTCGTTGACCTGCGCAACAAAAGCAAATATGTTAAACGCTGTTACGTCGACTCTTTTCCAAAGTCGTACTTTTGCAAAATGATTGTCTCCCAATTTGATGAGCGGAGTCGTCGGGAACATACGCTGCGGTGTCATGGTCAACGAGCCGTTGCGCATTTCGTAAAGGTTGCTCATTACCAGCAGCAAATCCGAGGTTTTCTTGACGGGTAAAAATCTGCTCCGCGACACTCGAATTCCTGGAATCGTAATTCGGTTTATTAATGTAAAGTCGATTATTTCGAGTACAAAAATCGCCGAAAAAATTACCGTGAGCTCCCTCGAACGATTTCATGGCCGAGCCGACCGCGGTTTCCAACTGGATGACGTTCAGGCCGTTGGAGAAGGTTTTGTTGTTCACAATGATTTCCATGTTGAGCATTTGAGACGTGAGAAGTCTTTTGATCGCTAAAAACAAAGACTGCTATGAAACCTTCCAAAGTAAATTACGTAATTTCGTTTCTTCTTAAATCTTCACCAGGTAAATTGACCCAGAGGTTGTTGGTGTTGAATAGGTTGAATTTACGGACTGATTTGAAGTCATCGACGTGTTCCGGGGGCACTTGTGCGATCTCCAGGAGGCGAAGCTTATCTTCGTACTGTATCAAAGTACCTCCCTAAAGAAACATACGAAAAGCATTAAAATACGTCATTTAACAATCGAAACGTGCTTCGGAGTTGAACTTGCTTTAACGTCAGCCCGAGTTTTGTCGGTGACTTCCATGAGGAACTCGATTTTCTGTTGACTAGGTTGCAGAAGCAACTTGAGAACTTTCGTATCTACGGTGGCCCCTAAATTATCGATGTTCGAGATGAAGCAGTACTCGCGACCCTGAAAAAAATGAACGAAACTATAACGACTGTCCAACTGGTTTTTTGCAATCTTCAAATTTCATTAAAAGTAATTACAGCCGCGATAAACTGGTTCATCAATCCCGACTTTTGGAAGCTTTGGTAGAAGTCTCCGTGCCCAGGCGGGTACCACCTAAAAATGTCCAAATTAAATTCAATTCGCTTCCGTTAAATGAACATTTGTCACGTACGCTTCCATGTCTTCCGCGATGTTCACGTGCTTGGCGATGGGGAGCAAAGAATCGCGATTGATGCGGGGGTAACAGCTCTGATTAAACGTGTGGATTTCAATGTCCAGTCCTTTGTACTTCCTAATAACTCGTTCAGTGTCCTCGTCGGTGTTGAACGAGTTCATTAAAATTAACGGCACGTTCACGGAATAGGTTTTATTCAAATGCTGCGAAACAAATAAAACGTTTATGACTTGTTCGAGGCAATTGAAAAACTAGGACAGAAAAAGATGCTCAACCTCGATTTGCTGAACCGTGAGGTCGAGGAAGGTCAGCTGGTTTCGAACGACGATGACGGATTTCGGTCCATGGCAACCCATGCTCGTACCCAGACCACCGTTCAATTTAACCACCACGAGTTTGCTCAAATATTCCTTAATTTCTTCCGTGCTCGGCTCCGGCAAATCATCGTACTCCCGTACCTGGAAAAATGCAATTCAAATTATTCATCGCAGCCTCGATTCTTGGAACCTGCATTCTTTGAGCTACTTTACATATTTCCAGAGATAATACTCGGAAAACAGCAAGTGGTCTCGACCTTTCAGTACCGTCTAACTGGCACCATTCGCCTGCGCGTATAACTAACATGGGCCAGTCAATGGAACAAAGTCTACTATGGGGCACTGCGCTTCTTTAGCTACATCGCTGCTGGCGTGAAAAAGTGCATCAGGGAGCGTTCAGAGAATTGAAAACCACCCCGATTCTATGCGCAGAGCCCGGACCTACTCGAAGAATCAAGTTTCCAGAGAAAAATGCCTTCCTAAAATAGAACTCACAGCTTCGGTGGGAAGTTTCTGGATCTTTTCCCATTCCAAAGAAGGTCCTTCCTCCGCCAGAAATCGCTCGAAAAGATGCTGGAAGCCGTCGAATTCTTCCTGGAACTCGCTCCTGAGATCATCCGGGGCCGTGTTTCGCAGCCGATTCAAATCCCTTTGAAGCTCGTTCAAAGCATCTCGCTTCGTTCTTTCTTTAAAGGCCCTGGAATCCGAAGGACTTCTCCGGTGTCCTCGGACCTGAAAAATCGACTCCCACTTCAGCAATCGAATGTAAAGTGCTTAATTAATGTCACTAATTAACAAGAAAGTCCATTATAATGCCAACGATCGATGTTCTGAGAAAAGCAACGGAAGATCGGATTATGCGGCAAAGATGGAGGATGACGAGAACGCGGTAATGTAATCTGCTTTATTAATTCGGAAAAATCGTGCTGGAATCGAATCTAGGCGTCGCGAAACGCACCGCGCTTTTGACCTTGGAGATAAGAACGGTGAGATTGAAGGTTAATTAATGACACGATAACACTTGTTGAAATATCGGTATTAAAAGCGTGGAAAGTCGAGTTTCGCGAGTTTTGGGGGCCAGCGAAATGACGGGTGAGGGTGAGGATGAGAAAATCGAGAAAGAGGAACTCACGCGTGACAATAAATCCATGTTTAGTTCGATCCTGGAGAGCGCAACGTCACGATGCGAGTCGTAGCTTTAAATGAAGCATTAACAGAGAGAAGTGAACTTGAAGTTCGTGTTTCGAAGCATCCGAGCGGCGAGTGCGACTGTTGTGCCACGCAGCGAGTGTTATCTCTAAGCGACTGTCACATTTGGACGCAAGAGTCGCGTGGAATACTTTTATCGTCATTACGTGAGCATGCGAAGCTTTCGTGACTCTCCGGAAATTTTGTTATCTGCTCTATTCAATTTTATCATCGCGTTATCATGTGGCGAATGATAAATGATTGAACTCGCGATCGAATTATCTTCCGGTCACTTCTGAAGTGGGCCACTCTTTTATGGGGGCGCACGAAGATGCTATTAATCAAGGGTTAGTGGGAACTTACAATCGGGCACTGTTTCGGTGTTATCAGATCATTTTATCGGCGTTTTTTCTTTTTTTTGAAAAATCGGGAAGAATTGGAGTTTTTGGGCTTTTAGAATTGTTTTTTTTTCTTTTTTTTACGGAAAATGTAATCTTTTCTTGGAAAAGTGAACTGATAGGGAAATCGGGCGGTGATATGTAATCTGAATATACATATTTTCGAAACTTGGGAAGAAAGGTTGATCTTTTTCTGATTAGATTTTTTTCCGAATTTGGTTTTTCACTGATTGATTTTTTACGCAACTTTGGAGCAGATTTGGAAAGATTGTAAATTTTGAAAAGTTTTTCGAAATATAATGTTAATATTGCCTTGATTTTACGGGATTGAATTTTCGAATTGTATGGTAAAATTGTTAACATTTTGTAATACAAATTGATGTTGAAACATCAAAATTACGAAAAAATTGAACGTTTTTGTAAGAAACACTAGAAAAATTTGAAAAAATTATATAAAATTACGAAAATATACAAAAAACTTTGAAATATTAGAAAATAAATATAACAAATTACGCAGATTTCCAAAAAATTGTTTTCACGCGCAATATTTAGCACTTTTTGTAATCGTTTATAATTTTTGATAATTTTGTGTAATGTTCCATACAAAACCTACAAAAAATTTCGTAAAATTACGAAAAAAAACCATTAAAAAGATTCAAAAACCTGCAAAGTAAAAAACATGGCGTGCCCTGTAATTTGTTGTAATTATGTATAGAATTTTATGATTAAGAAAAAAAATTGTATTTTTTTGCAACGTTAAAAATTTAGTAGTTTTTCGTAATTATTTGTAATTGTTTGTAATTTCTTTCAACGTTTTTTAAATGATCGATTTTTCGGGCCAAGCCCACATAGAAATCGCCATCGATAAAATTCGAGTACAAACAAACTCACAAGAAAACCATGATTTCAAAAACATTTATAATTTATAATTTGAATAATTAACAAGCAAACATTTCGAAACCGGAAGTAAGGGATCGAAAAATATTTGATTCTTCAGCAAACGCTACGACTGTTCAGCAAACAGCTTTTCCGTAAGTCGAATTGTAAATAATAGATAGGAAAAGTCATGCGAGGAAACGAGTTTTGTTTACTCACTTTAGTATCGTCTACCTGCAACATCATATTATCTGATCGCGAGCAATTCAGCGAGCGAGATTCGCGATTTTTTGCGCTCAAAGGTCGCAAATGTCACATGCCATGTATCGTCGGCGCGCAGATCTGCGGCCGCAAGGGTATATGTATTTTAATACTCAAAATACACTTAAAAATACATCGGTAAATTAATCTAGCATTGCCGCTGCTTGCTACTTCAAGGTTCTCACACGTCACGATTGACATGTCAGTCTCTGCGCATGCGCAAATGCGTTTATTTTCATTCTTTCTTCCAAAAAAAGTGTTTACAGCGACAAATTCCAAAAAAGGCTTTATTACACGTCGCAAAGTTCCAAAAAGAGTTATTTTGTTTATAAATATCGAATGTTTCGGAGAAGTCCCTGAGTTGCGCGCCACGTCGCGACGCTTCTTTATCGCGGGAAAATTCAAACGATCGTGAAATGAAAGGGGAAAGGAAAGATGCAATTATTTTTAAAATGTTTATTATGTAAAAAGAATCAAAGGATACGAGATGCGGCTGATTTTTGTTATAAACAAAATTGTATTTTTTAAATGTAATCCTATACAGTGTTATTAATTTAACATTGTTACAAGTATTTCATGGACATAAAAAGTGTGAAATTTTATGCACGCGCCCAACTTCCCTTGGACGAATGCAGGAAATTCATTCAACCCTCTCCTACGATTTCCTCGACAGTTACTATTTTTTATTTGATTACAATTGATTTTTTTCCCTTTCCTTCTCGATTGTTTTTTTAAAATCATAGCGATACAAGTAAAAAAATGCATCCTTCGCGCAAATCAAAGTCGGAAAGCGTACGTTAATCTTATTGTCATGAGCTGCGTTTGAAAAACCATGAAACAAACCCATTGGCAGCGTAAAGCTTCTATAGGGCGCGCTGCGAACAATAGAAAATGGCTGCCGTAAGAGCTGTGATTTCGGAAAAATAAAAAACCAAACCAATTCGCGTCGGACATCATGGTAAAAGCCACCTGGTGTCGATTTCGCGAACTAACAAGGCGGCCCAAAAAGTGAAGCGAGTCAACTGGCTTCCTTTTCGCTTTTTGGGCCGCCTTGTTAGTTCGCGAAATCGACACCAGGTGGCTTTTACCATGATTTCCGACGCGAATACCCCAAAAAATCGTATCATAAATACAGATAGCAATAACGCGTGAAAGCGAACGCGAAATATCACACCAAACTCGAAATTTTCGTGAAAAAATGGATAAAGCTCTCGCGTTAGTTGCGGTTTTCGCCACCAATTGGCACTGTCACAACTTTACGCCGCCAATATTGAAATGCAAGTTTCGCCGAGAGTTCCAGCGAATGAAAAAACCAATGGCACGTTTTTTATCGGATTCTGAAACACCGACGCGAAAAACGGTTTCGAATTTCCGTATTTACACCGCAACAACCAAAATCAAAACGCCAAGCAAAAATTGTTCGCGAATTCCGTCAATTAGTAAAGTTTTTTCCCATTTTCCTCGTTAAATAGTCGTAATTAATTTTTTCTCTATATAAAACTAAACTAGATTATCGTAAACTTAACGTACGAATTGGGGGGGGAGG